>BLSH010407509.1:110308-122644 GCA_018402905.1 Glandirana rugosa
TTACACCCCCACATGGCGCGAATACCAAAAACTATAATCTGACGACGGGAGGTTTTTAAGGGAGGGCACCCACCCTATTCACTAAGTCTAGAGAGGTCCTTTCGTCGGCACCCCAGAGGAAAATCATTGGGTATACAGAGTTGCAGTAAGTTGTACAGATTGACTTCGCGTGGGGCCCGACTAAGGTGCAGGTATTCTTCCTTGTAGTTATGTTGTTCCGTTTCCTTGGGTGGGTCGTTTGTGGCGTCTAGTGTCCTGGTCCTAGGGTCCTTTTTGTTTCTATCCGTGCGTCGGGGACGTCCCCGTCACGGGATACCATTCCTCTGTTGGTTTCCCCCTCGTGCTCACTTGTGTGTAGAGAACAGTGTTTATTATATCCTTCTTATAGTTGGAGTGACTTTCCTATATTATTTGTGACAAGAGATGTGTGTTCACTCGTGCTCCCCCTTTGGTTGTCTCCTTACCATAGGGCACTGCCCCTGCAGGGGCTGCGTGCCTATCTTTGTTTTTCCTGGGATCCTGGTCCTGTGATCTGCGGTGTTTGCTGGGTGGGTTCCTTTGCCTTGTTGTATTGATGTTCCTTCTTATGGACGTGGAATCAGCCCGGGGTGCGCTTCAGTTAGACATGTTGAATGACGTTGAGACATATGGGTTACTAAAAGGAGACCCCACGGCTGCTTTCCTGGAGAGATCTGAATCACTTATCCCACCCACGGGAGGGAATTTTTGGAGGGCAGCAGTCTAATATCAAAAACCATAAGCGCGGTACACCCCCACATTTCACCTAGCGTCCATCTTCTGCCCCTCTTCCTTGCGGGGCCGCGATCTCCGGGTCTGTGACTGGACGGAGTCGCGTGACGTCATTCCCGCAGGAGCCGCCAGTCGCGGCACAATCACAGTGAAGAAACGGCACAGAGGCCCTTTCTTCCCAGCGCGTGTGCCGAAATGACGTCGGCACATCTAGGAAACTATATATCTCCTGAACCGTGCAGGTTTGGGAGATATGCAGGGCACCTACAGGTAAGCCTTATTATAGGCTTACCTGTAGGTGAAAGTGGTTGTCACGAGTTGACAACCACTTTAATGATCAATGACAAAGAGGTAAACTTCTGCAGGGCAGTTGGTGGAAATGAGGATTCTCTTCATGCTTGCCAGGCCAATTGACAGCCATGGATGCAGCTACAGCCTATGAGATATGAATGTGCAACCAGAGCCATGGAATATTTCTACTTCAGGAAAAGTAAAATTTGCAACAAGTTGAGACTCTGCTACTTAGATATGTGAGAAGCTGTGGTGGTGGTTAGTGTAGGTTGGTTCAGGAGGACTGGGGAGTAGATTAAAGCAGTTTACTATAAAAGTATAGTTGAAATGACTCCATAAATATGTTTAAATTGGGAAGGAGGGTATTAACTTATCAAGAGGCAATGCCCTACCTGATCGCTTATTTCTGGATGGCTGGTTGGATTAGATTACTGTCTCTTGGGTGCATTTCATATATGGTAAACCTAATTAAGACCTTGCAATTTCCTGTCTTTCTCTCTATCTGATAATGATTCCACTGGGACTGCTTCATATGGGTGAGGGTCTTGGGGGGATAATTGAAACCTTTCCATGGATACCATGTAATCATGTCAGCAGTCTGGAATTAGCCCAATGGACATCTGAATTTTGCCTGCTCCGTCTTCACTACAAAATTTGGTTGGAAGGCAAGAGGAGCTCTACAGATGGAGGTGATCCACACATCTTAGAAAACAGATCTTAGAAATCTTAAGAAACTGACATGGGTATTGTTGGTTAAATGTAGGTACCCACATGTCCTGTCAGTGTGCTAAGACTAATAACCCCTAAACTACTATGTTTGAACACCAATGACTGCTTGTGTATACTGTAAATATTTGAAATCAATCCAAGACATTATACTTACCACTAAAACAATCTCCACGTTTCAGTTAGTCCAGCCATTCTGTTACTGTCAAAGTTGTCAGAAAAAGTTTGATCATGTTTTTCCCATATAAAAAAAAAGGGGTAGGTGTGCCTGTCACAGAGGTTACCAGACTTTCACCTGGGAAGAGATTGTCAGTTTATCCTTGTCATAAATATCAAGGCTAAACTGGAACTGTGAGCTTTTTACACAAAGCAGCGTCTGTCTATTACAGTTCACGTAGTTCGGGTAACTGGGCTGCTCCGTCACTGTAGAGTTGGTATTCCTTTTTCACAATGGCAGTAGGAAAGCTGCTGATGATTTCTCTGGCCATGGGACTAACTGCCTATTACTTTTATGACACAGAAACTATAACTCCAGGTAAGAATGCCTTTCTGTAAATTAGTTGCTGTTCAGAGACATGAATGGTTGGCACAAAATTCATGTTGTGTTGAAATGTATGTCTACACCTTGAGTTGCAAGTTAGCATTGTAGAATTATCTATGCTATACATTTTTATTTTTTTTGTATATAGTGGTTTTAACAAATAAAATTCCAGCCTTCTCATAGCAGTGTAGATAATTCCTAAAAAAATTGGTTGTGAATTCTTAATTTTACCTACTGGGCTTGTCCACCTGCAATCTGAAAGTGTTTGTAGCTTTGTGTTTTTATTCTAGTGAAGTGGACATGGCCAGGTTGGTCTGTGTCCTACGTTTGATGGTGTTGCCATCTGTAGCCATCAGGTTCTGCTGTAATTTGTCATTATCTGTCCATGTCTGCCAGACAGTAATATCAACATGTGAAAGTGGTTTTGCTAAAAACATAGGAGAGAGGTCAGCCATACATTCATAATTGTCTCTGGCAAAACTTGTATCTATGAATGGCTTTCTTGGCAGAGTACCCACATTTATGTCTTTGGAGAGGGAAGGGTAAGACAAATGCCATCTCATGTCTATGGCCAGCTCTAGTTTTGCTCTAATATACTAATCATTAAAGTAAGCCTGTCATCAATTGTTAATATCTGTAACTAAAAGTGCTGCCCCTAAAGCCCCATACACACGGGCCGGATGTCGGGAGACAACGTCCAGTTAAAAAGAAAACATCTGACATTTGGCCCGTGTGTATATCGGACGTGCATGCTGGAAAACCAGCATCTAACCGACTTCCGATCAGTGCTCTGATCGGAATGTTATGGCGGGGGGCCATTTCCCTGTCAGAACACAACCGTTCAGCAGAGGAGATCGCTGAACTAACCTCGCATGGTTAGTATAGTGGCTCTGACCGAAGATGTCAGTTTTTTTTCATTCAACCCACGGGGTTGTATGAAAATAAACTAATCGTGTGTACAAAGCTTTAGTCCTGGCACCACCAGGTGTCTGCTTCAGTTTGCCAGTGAGACCTTAACTGATTATATAGGGGGCTGTTGGATTGTAGCACTGATGGGGAGGGACTAAAGCTGACAATACACGGAGCAAATTTTGATTGGTATTGGAAGAACCAGCAGAAGTTGACTCTATGGATGGTCCTGTTGCCAGTCTCTGAGCCAACATCCTCCCACTGAAAAATAAAAGGAGCCAGGCAAATTGTCAGCTTAACAATGCCTGAATCTAATCAGCTACAGGCATTGTTTGGGTACTTCGACAGCTGTCAATACTTTAGCCACAGCAGGAGTTTCATTCATCTACACTGTTTAGCATGGATGGGTGAAAGTCAAGGGTAAAGTAGCAATCTTGACTGCTTGTCGCCCATCCACAGTAGTTGTTCTGTGAGTGGGCGGCAGCTGCAGGCCCGGCGACGTGCTGATAGTTTATAGCTGCTACAACTTTCACACAAACCAATTAATTTACGGTTATTGGGATTTTTTTTTACCAAAGAAATGTAGCAGAACACATTTTGGCCTAAATTTATGAAGAAATTAGATTATTTTTTATTGGATATGTTTTATAACAGAAAGTAGAAAAAAGGGATTTTATTAAAACTTACCGTGAAATCCTTTTCTCCGAGTTCACTGACAGACACAGCTCTTCATTGACTTTGTGGGTTTTATGTTCGTCCCACTAAGAGTTAACTAGGCAGGGAAAAGAATCAGCTGGCCCCTCCCCTGGGGGCCATCCTCTCTTCCTACATCAAACCCCCTCACAGTATAGCTCTTCAGTTCGTACACAAGCCGTATAGAAACAGAGCCCAGAGGGATGGGTGCTGCGTCTGTCAGTGAACTCGGAGAAAAGGATTTTACGGTAAGTTTTAATAAAATCCCTTTTTCTCCTTACGTTCACTGACAGACGCAGCTCTTCATTGACTTTGTGGGGACGTCCCCAAGCTGTGTCAAAAAAGAGGGGTGGGTAAACCCTAACAACTGTACCCAACTGAACCTCTGAGGAGGCGCCAGTCGCGCCTACACTGCCGCCTGCAAGATTTTGCGGCCAAAAGCAGCATCCGAAAATGCAAACACATAAACTTTATAAAACTTAGTGATGTGTGACCCGGGCCCAAGTGGCCGCTTTGCACACCTGTAACACCGATGCCTGGTGTCCGAAGGCCCAGGAAGTACTAACCGCCCGGGTAGAGTGAGCCGTGACTAGAAAAGGGGGAACCTTGCCCCGAACAGAATATGCAGGAGTCACGGTTTTTCTAATCCAATGAGAAATCGTAGCCGAAGGGGCCGCCAATCCTTTACGCGGGCCCTCTGGCAGAACAAACAAGGTGTCAGCTTCTCGAAAAGGAGCTGTAGCAGCCAAGTACACACTTAAGGCCCTCACCACGTCCAAGGCATGCAACTCAAACTCCTTTGGGTTCGATGGACGAGGGCACAACGAAGGCAGGACAATGTCTTCATTAATGTGAAAAGAAGATACTACCTTCAGAAAAAAAAAGGAAGAAGGGGGTCGCAAGATCCCCTCCAATCCCAATGCATTACCAAGTAAGGAGACGTGCACGAAAGTGCAGGTAATTCCGACACCCGTCTGGCAGAAGTGATGGCGACTAAGAATGCCACCTGCTGCGACAGGAGTTAGAAGGAAATCTCCCTGATTTTCTCATAAGGTGGTTTCTGAAGAACAGAAAGCACCAGATCCAGAACCCACGGAGCCATCGGAGATCTTACCCGGGACGCCATGAGATCTCTGTAGCAAATCTGAATGAACACCTCCGGGTGGAGGGACCACTCCCCCTGGTCCAGCTTCTGGCGACTGAGAAAGTCCGCCTGCCAGTTCTCCACACCTGGAATGTAAATTGCTGAGATTGCCGGAACGTGAGGTTCCGCCCAATGCAGTATCCGCGCTGCCTCTGCAGCCGCCGCTGGGCTACTTGTGCCGCCCTGATGATTCACATACGCCACTGCTGTGGCATTTGTCCGAAGGAATTCGGATCGGACGACCTTGCAATCTCCTTGTCCAAGAAAAAGACACAGTCTGATTGCTCTCAGCTCCAGCATGATGATGGACCGGCGAGCCTCCTGGGCCGACCAACGGCCCTGGGCTGATAGCTGCCCCAGGACCCCAGCCCGACAGGCTGGCGTCTGTGGTGATTATCATCCACTGAAGGGGCAGGAACGACGTCCCCTGAGTTAGGACTGAGTCCCGAAGCCACAAGAACAGGCACGCCTTAGGTCTGGGGGCCCAGCCGGATTGGAAGATCTAACTACCAGTGGGACTTGTCCCACTGAGCCAGGATTGCGCGTTGGAGAAAAATGCGTGTGACTCTGAGCAAAAAGGTATCGCCTCGAACGACGAGACCATGAGCCCCAGCACCCTCATACAGAACCGTAAGGAAGACCGACGGTGCGACAGAAGGGTGCGCACAGCCGACTGTAAACACAGCAGTTTTCCCGGAGGGAGGAACACCTTCGCCTGTTCTGTGTCCAGGATGAGACCCAGATACTCCAGACGGATGGAAGGAGGCACTTACGACTTCTTCAGGTTTAGTAACCAGCCGAAGTCCAGCAGGGATGCCATCGTGATGCACACATTCTCCTCCAGATCCGAGGCAGAGTCCGCTCGCCTGAGCAGATCGTCCAGGTATGCCACTATGGCAATGCCACTCTGACGCAGCCACGCCAACACCGGGCTAGCAAACCTTGTGAAGACCCGGGGTGCAGAGGTCAGGCCGAAGGGGAGAGCTACAAATTGAAAATGGCGATCCCGAACCGCAGGAAAAGCTGTGTCGCGGATGGATGGATGGGTACATGGAGGAAACTCATCCCTGGTGTCCAACGACGCCGAAAAAGTTCCCCCCACAGGTGAAGGGCGGCCACCACCGACCGAACAGACTTCAGGTCCAGGATGGGCCGAAATCCCTCCCCCTTTTTGGGTACCACGAAAAGATTCGAGTAAAAACCTCGAAACCTCTCCCCTGGGGGAACTGGTACAGTCACCCCTTGGTCTGAGAGGGCCTGTACCACCCCGAAAAAGTACTTCCCTGCGCTCCTGCGGGAGACTTAAATTTGATGGGGAGAACCTGTCTAAGGTAGAGAGATGAACTCTATCCTGTACCCGGTGGACACCACCACCCAGACCCAGCGGTCGGAAAAGTGAGCCAGCCACCTTCTGCGAACCCCAGAAGACGTCCCGACACTCGAGTGGGGGTCACCCATCAGGCTGAGGAAGACTTGTCCTCCGTCTTCTGTTTGCGCTGCCACTGCCGTCTACCGGTCCCTGCAGCGACCTACTGGAACGGGTCCCTTTTTCTGCCGCGCCCGGGGCGCGAAAAGCTTCTTCTGACCCGAAGTAGAGGGCTCCTGTCCATGGCGAAACTCTCGCCTGCGGGGCTCTGGAAGGAAAGGGCCCTTACCCCTCGCGAAAACCTTGATGATTTCATCAAGACCAGATAGACGCCCACCCTGAAAAGGGAGGTCAGCCAAAACTCCTTTGGAAGCGTGGTCCCTGTACCAGGAACGCTGTACTAACCAGGCCCGACCCTGCTTAGCTTCCGAGATCAGACGAGATCGGGCGTATTCAGGGTGGTGTGGCCGTAGGCCCAAGGAATTCGCTGAAGTCTGACCGCCGAGATCGATATTCTGGACAACAAGGTCAGAATATCCATTCACAGAGGTATTAACAACCCTTGGAGTAAACTCAGCCTTCTGCGGCGCCTCCATCAGGCAACCGCCTAATAGGTCCTTACGAGTTCTTCCATGCATACAGCTAGATGCCGTGCTGTCATGGCCGAAGCCAGAGCCTGTCGCACAACAGAGCCTGCGTTCAAGAATAGGGACTTCAAAAGTGCCTCTGTCTTTTTTTTTTTTTCAGCGGAATCCTAGAGGGAAGGGGTACCTTCCATAGGAGTAGTAGTCGCCTTGGTAAGGCGTGCAATCGGGGGATCCACCACGGGTGATCCCCATTTGTTTGAAAGCTCTCCTCAAAGGGATGGCGAACCGCAAAGCATGTTGTCAGTGAGGAGGAACGCTGCAGGCGCTGCCACTCACAATAGGAGATGGTCAAAAGAAAATTCCTTCTTGGGGGCCCCGGGGGCCCAAAAGATCGGCACACATACGCAGCAGGCGAATTTTTTGATCCAGCTGCAACTCCGTGCGAATGCCAGTGACAATTGCCTTTTTTATGTGACAGCTGCTGGCCCCTGGTCCCCCTCAGTTAGAATACTGACACCACCTGAGACCCCTGAGGCCACATCCGTCTCAGAATTCTCCCCTGATGATAAAGAGGGGGAGGGGGACGCTTCCTGGGGACCCGCATAGCGGCGTCCTCACGGGGAAAAAACACACCGCCCGCAGCAGGTTAAGAAAAGCCCCTTGATCTGTGCCACCTCAGCAGGTGTAGCAGGGAGATCAGCCATAGTTGTCCCAGAAAAAAACACAGGGATGGAAGGGGCGCCCCCACGCAGCCACACACCCACAGTATCAGAGGACAGCACCCCGCCACCACCAGCACCCAGAGGGAGCTATACTTGCTGTTCCGCCTTGTGCAGATCGTCAGAAGAGCTGCCCGTATCACCGCCGTACCTGAGCACACCTTTAGGAAACGTGCAATACCGAAAATGGCCGCTCCGAGCGCTAGAGGGAAAGCCCCATAGCCTGAAAATGTCCGCGGCTATGGCAAAATGGCGGCGGTCCACCGCAAAATGGCGGCCGATCGCCGCATGGCGATCCGGACGAGAAGGCCGGAACGATCGCGGCGGTGCGGGGGGGGAGGTGGTGTGGCAGGGGGCAAGATGGAGAGCAGTTCCCACCAGTGGCTACCCCGGGACAATTGTGAAAACACAGGGTTGAGTGCCGGTCGTCGGGCCCCCTTCATGCCCTTAAAAAGGGGGGAAGGCAGGGCGCTCACTTACCAGTCCGACGCCACGGTAGCCACTCAAAAGCAGACTTTCCGCCCCTGATGTGCACTATGCTGCAGGCCCAAAGTCGCCCTGCCGAATCGCACCGGTAAAGGGGACCAACAGGGGAGTTCTATCCCGTGCCGCCCGCACGGAACAGGCAAGATGCGGCGGGTCCCCCATAGCGGGACTGGCTTCGCATCATGTTGGCCAGGTCGGGAAAAGTACAGAGCTCCAGGACTCTCTATGCCCCGACCGGCTTCTTGATAATAGATCATCTTTATTGCAGTAAAAATATAAAGGCAAAAAGTAAAAAATGGTCACAATAGTTCCCTAGCAGGGAAGCCAGGTCAACTCCTTGCGAACTAGGCATTGAAACTGGGAGCTATACTGTGAGGGGGTTTGATGTAGGAAGAGAGGATGGCCCCCAGGGGAGGGGCCAGCTGATTCTTTTCCCTGCCTAGTTAACTCCTAGTGGGACAAACATAAAACCCACAAAGTCAATGAAGAGCTGCGTCTGTCAGTGAACGTAAGGAGAAATATAGGGTTTTTTTTTTCATTTTGGTCTTTTTTCATTTATATTGCAAAAAATAAAAAACCCAGTGGTGATCAAATACCACCAAAAGAAAGCTCTATTTGTGCGATTTTTTTTTTTTAAATAAAAATGTAATTTGTGCACAGTGCTGCATGACTGCGCAATTGCCAGTTAAAGTAGTGCAGTGCTGAATAGCAAAACAATGCTCTGGTCATGAAGACGGTAAAGCCTTCTGGAGATTTTTAGTAATTTAGTGGTTAGTCATTTTAGAAGGGGCATTGAAGCTGCTTTTCTGGACAAAGGAGGTAAAAACAGACACCTTATGGAGCTGCTCTTAGGAAATAATTTGACTTTCAGATATTTAGAATGGATGAAGAGTTCAATTTAAGAATATTATGAAACACCTTGAAATATTGCATTCTTTATACAAGCACTTAGCCTGACTCATCTTGCTCTCAGAAATGTACTGCTGATCAGTGCAGACAGATTGAATGTAAACAAAGGTGTATTCACAGTGGTCTGGGCCCAAGATGAAAGCTTTTAAAGCACATAATAAAATATATAATTGATTTTAAAATTGGATTTATTCTTTAAAAGCCACACAGTGCCTTATTCATAGGAGTCTCCGGATGTATAACTAGTCACATTCTCCTCTTTCAAATCCTGTGCAGCCTATAGAAACAAATGAGAGAATCAGGTTGGTTACTGTGGAAAATGGACACTTTGAAAATGTTGTTCCTACCTCAGTAGCACTGTCTGGATGTACATATAGACCATATGGCATTAGCTTAAACAATTTAATACATTTCTGAAGACATGCCAAGTGTCTCCATGGATAAACTAAAATAGCAGCTGGCATAAGGTCGGTTACCCCAGCTGCACATACCTTAATCATGCATCTACACATTTGTAAGGGCATACCTACCCCCTGCTCTCACTTGCAACTCCCTGTTGGTTGTTCAAGAAATGGGCAGCCTCAACGTTACTATACAGGGTGGTCTAGCCCTTCTACTTTTTAGGACTAAGGTATATGTGCCCAACTAAGCATGCCTACGGTACATTCAGGTTGCTACTCTACTTTACAAAGGTTTACCAAAATAAATGCCATCAGGAGACCAGCATTACCAGTGATTATCCTAAAATCTATCTGGATCTTGCAGACATGGTAAGAGGAAAGAAAGTGCTGGTCACTGGCTCCAGTACTGGGATTGGAGAGCAGATCGCATATACATTTTCAGGAATGGGAGCTCATGTCATGCTCACAGCCAGAAGAGCCCAACGACTACAAGAGGTATGCTTTACAGTGAAATATCTCAGCAATTTTTGTCACATAACCTGACTTAATAAGTGTATATAAATCCTCACTGATATAAAGTGCACATGATATCACTGCAATACATTGTTTTATTCCTCCTATAACTGGGATATGGCCCGTACACTAGTTCTGAAAATCAGACAGAAATCGTCGTCCGAGGAGATTTGGAGTGAACCTGTTTTAGTAAATCTAGCTCATGAAGTCTTTAACCTAAGGCCCCTTTCATACAGGCATTCCTATCAGGTCCACCTGTCTGTTTTTCAGGCGGACCTGAACAGACGCTCCATGCAGCCCTATGGAGCTGCAGATGTCAGCGATGACATGTTCGCTGACATCTGCTGCACTCCGATCCGCTCCTGTCCGTGAAATACAGGCAGATGGAAACCCTATTTTCCATCTGTCTGTAGAGTCGGATCGGATAAAAACAGACAGGCGGATCGGTTTTCATCTGATCTCCATAGAGGAGAGCGGAGCTCTGACAGATCCATCTCTGCACAGTAAGCGGAGACAGATCTGTCATCTGCCTGCTCAGCAGGGATCAGCAGATCGATCCCTGCTGAGCAGAACGGAGTCCGCAAAAGGATAAGCCCGTGTGAAAGGGGCCTTAAGTCCCGTACACACGATGCGACGGTCATATGAAAACGGTCATACGACCGTTCGTTGTACGATCATCCGACCGTTAGTACGTACGATTACAACATACGACGGTCGTACAACAGAAGTTGGATGAGCAGACTAGAAACCTACGTTCCTAATTCACAAATTACATTCACCTGAACTTCCTCTTTATACGCTCGTAACATGTCACTACGTTAGGCTTGGTCGTATGATCGCTAAGTGCATGTCAGTACGCGAGATACAACAGCCAACATACGATTTGGGCCGCTCGGTCGTACGACCGTCGCATCGTGTGTACAAGGCTTTAGAGTTAAACTGCTGCCTACAGGAAGATTGGATACTGGCACACACAAAAAAAAGCAGGCCAGCCCACGATAACATGCTAAACAGCTAACCTGTCTACCTGATAAAATGCAAGAGTGACACATGCACTCCATCCCAGACTAGACATGTACATGGCCAAAAAAACTTTTTTTTTTCTTAGTTTTTTTTCCATTTTCCTTTTTTTGGGGGGGGGGGGTTTTCCGTTTTTCTGATTTTTTTAAATTAATTATTTTGCGTAAATTCGGAAACAATCAAATTTGGTTCGTTCTAGTCATATAGATGCGGTATTCGCTATTATCGGTACTTTATAAATTAGGAAACATTTGAATTTGGTTAGTTTCATTTGTATAGATGCAGTATTCATTATTATCGGTAATTTGGAAAGATTAGTTCACTAACAGGCAGATAAATTTGAAAGGAAACGCCAATACCTAACTAATTTAATTGTTTATAACTATTATTATAGTTTTTATTATTATTTATTATTAATAAATAATAATTAAAAAAAACTATAATAATGGTTAATAAATCATTATGTTCACTAACAGCCAAATTTAAAAGGGAATTCCAATACCTACCTATAATTTAATAGTTTATAACTATTATTATAGTTTTTATTATTATTATTATTATCATTAATAATAATAATAATTATAAAAACTATAATAATGGTTATAAACTATTACGGTAAATTATAGGTAGACATTGGAATTTCCTTTCAAATTATATTATTATAATTATAATAGAAATTATCCAAATGTTTTTTGTTCTTTAGGCTTGTCGAATTTTCGGATTTCCGTTCTTATTTTCGGATTTTCGTTCTTTCAAATTTTCGGATTTTTCGTTCTTATTTTCAGATTTTTTTATTTTCGGATTTTCGTTATTTTGAAGTTTTGGATTTTCGTGCTTACTTTCTGATTTTCGTTCTTTAACCACTTCAGCCCCGGAAGGATTTCCAGCTTTACGACCGGAGCCCTTTTTGCGATTCGGCACTGCGTCGCTTTAACTGAAAATTGCGCGGTCGTGCGACATTGTACCCAAACGAAATTTGCGTCCTTTTTTTCCCACAAATAGAGCTTTCTTTTGGTGGTATTTGATCACCTCTGCGTCATTTCTGATCGCCGCTATAAACAAAAGAAGAGCGACAATTTTGCAAAAAAACCCAAATTTCTTACTTTTTGCTAGAATACAAATCCAAAAAAAAAATATAAAAAAACATTTTTTTTCACCGTTTTTGGCCGATTTATATTCTTCCTCATATTTGCGATAAAAAAAATCGCAATCGGCGTTTATTGATTGGTTTGCGCAAAAGTGGTCGCGTTTACGGATGATGAGAATTCATTTCTGGGGTTT
>BLSH010407509.1:126214-138714 GCA_018402905.1 Glandirana rugosa
ATGTCTAGAGTCTTAAGGAGTACCACATTCCCCAGCGAGAGGCTCCAGGTCCGTGACGACCGACTCTTTCAGAAGAACGATTAAAAGATGTTGACCTAACATGTGCCGACTATTTCGAGTCCTGTCCTAGTGTCGATGGAGAGAACGATGTTGCTCCGAAGAGTAACTAAAATAAAAAAATCAAGAAAAAAATCTTCTCCATATCGTACAAGAAATTGTGTATTGTATAGTCGTACTTTACGTCTGTTGTAACATGTGGTTTTGTATTTAAGTTTATGTTTTTCTAACCTCCACAGCCGTGTACAATCCAGTTGTAGAAAATTAGCAAGAAGACTTTCTCAGCCAGCAGTGCCTGGACCTCGGAGAGCGACCCCTTACACCATGAGGAATTCTGAGATCTGTATCACATGTAAGAGATTCTGGATGTGGACATCTTGGCTTTCAGGTTCAACAGCAAACCGGTTTGTCTCCAGGTACAGGGATCCTCTATCTGAAGTAGTGGATGCGCTGGTGGCTCCATGGGACTAGTACACCCCGATCTATGCCTTTCTTCCCTGTCGCTGCTGTCAGAATATGCAGATGAGATTGATCTCTGATTGTCTAAAATTTTATACACCCTTCAACAGTAGTCCAATTAATAATTGCCTCCTTTTAAGTGGGAGAAACCACACACTGACAAAAATTCAGCTGGTCCCATTTCCATCAGCGTGTGGCCAGCTTATGGCCGGAAAAATTCAAATGTTGCTTCTGTGTAACTGACAATCTGAGGGCTTTCTTTACATTGTCTATGTACAAAACATCCCCAAAAACATCATTCTCGACTTGATGTTTCACTGAGCTTAGAACTTGAAGTTAGCATACAGAAATCTCATGCACTAGAGGTTATAATTTCAGTAAGATGCTTTCAAAAGACTTTAGCTATGTAAGAAGATAACAGGGCTTGTGCCTTCCTTTTTAGACTGCTTAGATATGGCTAATTTAGAAAGACCCTCCTTAGTGGTGATTTTAAAGAAGGACATGACTTACAGTAGCCTTTGTACAAAGTGTAGAGAAATTGAGCTTTAGAGATTACCTCCACTTATTGAGCTTCTCCGTTGAGCTTCTGCAGTGTTGCGACCACAATGCACATGTTCCTCTGGCCTGGGTCTGGGGTAGCGCTAAGCTAGCTGAGTAGTTACATGTCCTGGTTGTTTCAGATTTTCCAGGCCCTACCTCCCAGGCTATACAGAGTGGAGTGGAGCTGCCACAAAGTGGAGTCGGCTGTCAAGATGCAATAGCTGCTGTGGGAGATTTATCCATCCATGCTGTGGGCTGCATGAAAAAAAACCCAAAACCTATCAGTGCATGGCCTGCTTTACATTGATTCAGATTGAACCAATATACGAATGCATATTTCCTATCTGATGGACTGCTGTGGAACTTGACAATAACTGTAGTAGTCAGCTCAACTACAGTGATGTCTGTGATTTTCCAGGTTCTGCGCTGAACAGCTGCCCCACTGCATACTGATTACAAAGGGTTGTTCATTTGCCATTTACAGGACGTGTTGTATTTTTTAAAAAATCAATACAAAGCATTTCATTGTCTGCTTGGACCTAGTAGAGATTGTGACATCACTGTCCCTCCTTTCCACCTCATCCAATCAGAGGATGCCTTGTATTCATTGAAAAATGAATAACAGCAGTACCAAGTGAGCGATCCCCAGTGGTCAGTAGGCAATAGGGCACAGGACCCTGAAGATCGCAATGATCACTGTAGAAGCAGCAACTATTACAGTGATTTCCACAGCGGTCCCTCAGGTATGAAATATGCATACATACTGTACATTGGTCCAAGCTGTTAAAATTATACCTGGAGTTCAGCTTTAACCTCCCTGGCGGTATACCCGAGTGTGGCCAAAAGCGGTAACTCCGAGCCACACTCGGGCTTGCATCGCAGCATCCAGTTACCTACCTTGTCCCCAGGATCCTGCTGTGTCCTCCGGCAAAATCTTTCGCCCGATGCCTCTGGGTTCCGGGCTCCGTTCCCTGCGAGCGTCGCGTCACATGGAGACGAGTCCAGCGGCAAATTCAAAAAGTGAAACACACATAGCACATACAGTATACCGTAATCTGTAAGATTACATTACTGTATCAAATCATTCCCTTTTGTCTCTAGTGCTTTGTCCAGTTCCCTGCATGCACTTTTATATTATATAGACAAAAGAGAAAACCCTCCAAAAAGGGACTTTGAGGCATGCATGGACAGGTTACACACAGGCACCAGCAACTTCAATAAGTACAAATTGATTGGTACAATTCTGTACAGATAAAAGGCCTAAATAGGCACACACATTAAACACTGTCATGAATCTAAAACTAGGACCACATGGACAGAACAAGACACAACAGAGGCTGGATAAATAACATATGGTGTATAGGTGAACCTCCTGAAGTTGAAAAGAAACTGTGAAACCACTGACACGTTTCGAGATAGTAAATCTAAAATCTCTTCTTCAGGGATGTTCAGAGTAATGCAGGAGGAATTTGTTTTCAAAAGGCAGACCAGATGTATCACCATATGTCCTTCAAGTGAAGATATAGATATAGTATCCTAATAATGTCAAAGGTTTTACATCAAAGGTTTAAACGGGGAGGATATTTTCTCCCAGAGCTAGTTTTGACCATCCTATGTCTGTAGAGGCAAGGGCCGGAAGTCACAGCTATACGACCAGGCTGCCAGTTCGGGGTATAGCCTTTGAAGAATGTGCCCGGGAAAAGGAACAGTCTGGCTAGATATGTCCGGAATGTATACCAAATCTATATAAATGCATTTAGTTTATGCTAGTCGGGGGAAGATTCGCACCATCCATATAGGTCAACGGAAGGAGGGCCCGAATAAGGGCCAGGCTATAAGCCAGCTCAGTGCCCCATAGGAAAATGAAACACAACGGTTGCAGAGACAGCACTTGTTCCCAGAGTGGAGGAATGCCAGCCCTCAAAAGTGAAGAAAGAAACACCTGTGGGAAAAAATATTGGAAAATATACTCACTGGCTATTTATTAGGTACACCTTGCTAGTATAGGGTTGGATCCCCTTCTGCCTTCAGAACTGCCTTAATTCTTCATGGTATAGATTCAACAAGGTGTTGGAAACTTTCCTCAGAGATTTTGGTCCATATTGACATGATAGCATCATGCAGTTGCTGCAGATTTGTCGGCTTCACATCCATGATGCGAATCTCCCGTTCCACCACATCCCAAAGGTGCTCTATTGGATTGAGATCTGGTGACTGCGGAGGCCATTGGAGTACAGGGACCTCATTGTCATGTTCAAGAAACCAGTGGATGATTTGAGCTTTGTGACATGGTGCATTATCCTGCTGGAAGGAGCCATAAGAAGATGGGTACACTGTAATCATGGAGGGATGGACATGGTCAGCAACAATACTCAGGTAGGCCGTGGCGTTTAAACAATGCTCAATTGGTACTAAGGGGTCCAAAATGTGCCAAGAAAATATCTCCCACACCTTTACACTACCACCCCCAGCCTGAACCATTGATACAAGGCAGGATGGATCCATGCTTTCATGTTATTTACACCAAATTCTGACCCTACCATCTGAATGTCGCAGCTGAAAATTCGAGACTCATCAGGCCAGTCAATGTTTTTTCCAATCTTCTATTGCTCAATTTTGGTCAGCCTGTGAGAATTGTAGAGAAACTGATAATTACAACGCTAGCAGTCCCCTACTACACTTTAGATTAAATTAAACAACTCTAACCATAATTGTGCCAATCAAAAAAAAATCATAAAAGAGTGCTAAAGTGAAAACCACATTAATAATAAAGTGCAACAGTGCTAAAGTGCAATTATATCAAACATTAGAATTCATATACAACAATATAAACCAGTATTAGTCCACATATGTGACTCCAACTTGATAATAAAGTGCAACAAAGTCACTATAGTGCTCCAATGTATTTTTGCAGAAAAAAGTGCTCAATGCTCCAATCGAACAAAAAAGTGCTGATGTGCTCCAAATATGAACTTGTGCTGTGAGCCACACTCCTCTCTTTTCCTCCTACTCACCAGAAACTATTGACCCACAGCTTCGCACTCTGGGGTCAGCCAAGCTTTTTTCTGGTGGTGGTTCCCAGAACGAGAGTGGTATAGCCTTATGGAGATATCGCCGTCATAACCCAGCTGTAAGTTCCCCTCCAGCCAGAATTAATAAGAAAAAAGGACATACATAGTGAAGTACTGTCATCACTATTTTATCTGCCTGAATAAAAGATACAGGTACAGTGTCCACGATAAAAACAGGCATATATTGTATATAACAGGGTGATCTTCCTGGTTTGCCGTACACCCTGTGTCTCACATGCGTTCCACGGGCACCGGAAGTGGCATCAGTGGTTAGGAGACCGGAAGTGCATCAACGCGTTTCGCCCCTCCTGTTTTTATCTGACAGGAGTGGCACCCAGTAAGGTCTTCTAATGCGGTAGCCCATCTGCTTCAAGGATCGATGCGTTGTACGGTCAGAGATAGTATTCTGCATACTTTGGTTGTAACGAGTGGTTAGTTGAGTTACTGTTGCCTTTCTATCATCTCAAACCAGTCTGCCCATTCTCCTCTGACCTCAACAAAGCCTTTTCGTCCACACAACTGCCGCTATCTAAATATTTTCTCTTTTTTAGACCATTTTCTGTAAACCCTAGAGATGGTTGTGCATGAAAATCCCAGTAGGTCAACAGTTTTTGATATACTCAGACCAGCCTGTCTGGCACCAACAACCATGCCACATTCAAAGTCACTTAAATCCCCTTTCTTCCACATTCTGATGCTCAGTTTGAACTTCAGCAAGTCATCTTCCTCACGTCTAGATGCCTAAATGTATTGAGTTGCTGCCATGTGATTGGCTGATTAGCAATTGTGTTACCAAGCAATTGGACTAACAAAATGGCCGGTGAGTGTATATTAACCTTAGACCCAATTTTGACTTGTAGTGTCTAAGGCAGGGTGACATCACGATCCATCCATCCAGATCCTGGGGACATTAGGGATCTGCAGTTTACTGAGACTATGGTCCTGTGCTGTGCTAGTGTCTTGTCACAAGAGATGGAATGCTCAGCATCCCCAGGATCTCACAGGAAGTTGGGTATATTTTCTCACATGTGTTTTATGCTTAATTTTATGTGGATATTTTAGATAGGGCCAGGCCTGATTCACTCTGTACATATCTATGGCCAGCCCCACTGCTATTCACATGTAACTGTTCATCTGAGCAAAGAGAACTGCCCACCAACCCTGGACACAGCCATGGCGTTTCTGCAGAATTTTGGCGCCACACAATTATCATCGCACAGATCATAGCACAGAGCTATTGCTACTTCCTAAGACTTCCTAAGACTGCTTAGTGAATGTAGGCTAACTCTTATATACTGTACATACAACATACTGTACAAACTGTGGCTTAGTAAAGGCTTCTTTAAATTACAAGCTCTGGGTGCTCATCCAGACCATGATGTTTGTGAACAGATTTGAAAGATTCATACGAAGACACGATAGACCTTTATCAGGGCTTTCTCAGGTTCAGTGGTAAGAAGTCACATGGGCATATCATTATTTCATAGGTTATCTTAATTAAATTGGCCTGTGTGACCATATTCTATCACAAATTTCAAATGTAAAAGAGTATTTTTGCTTTTTGTTAAAAAAAGGTATTTTTTGTTTCATAGGTTGCAAAGAAGTGTCTCCAGCTGGGAGCCAGCTCAGCGCACTATGTTGTGTCTGATATGGGGAACCTGACTTCAGCTCAGCATGTGGCCCAAGAAGCTATTGACAAATTAGGTAAATATGTGCTACATATATACATACAATTCTTCCTTAAAGTGTTACTAAACCGACAACAGTAAAATCAATCTGTATATACAGTAAAGCATGCTTGTTATACTCACCAGTGGTGGCCCATCCATACGGGGCGCCGCCCCCCTAATACATGCGCCCGGCCCCTAATCTACATGCATGGCGCCAGACGCATGGATTTCAATGGGTTGGTTTTTTTTTTTCTTTGAAGCACACTATTAGAGCCTAAGGCTCTAATTGGCTTCAAAAAAAGGCGGGCGCCCTGATCCCACCCAGTTGTGTGACAATAGCAAATTCATATTCACTATTGTTTTCCTGATTCTCCTCCTGGCCAATCAGAAAGCGGGAACCCACTTCCTGTTCACCTGTTTGGCCGTGAGGAGAAGCATCGGCCCCGGAGCGAGTAGCTGGAGCGAAGAGCAGCAGCCCTACCCCGGATCCCTGTCATCTGCCTCCTAAGATAAGGAGGCCTCTGATCGTCCATTGGGGGGGGGGCGTTGATTTGCCACCCCCCCTCAAAATATTGAGAACCAGCCGCCACTGATACTCACGGTGGAACCTAAGGGGTTAATCCTCTGAATTGTGTAAAAAAGCTGATTGATCCTGTCTTCTCTGATCCTCCCCTTCTTTCACTGTCCCCAATCTATCTGCTTATAGAACAGAGCCTTGGGGGCAAGCTGCACATGCTCAGTTTGGTGTGTATTGCTAGAGAGGACTGCCGTAATATCGAGCCGGGATGGATGTCCAGAGAAAAGAGCCTCTTCTGTACATCTATCCCAGCTCGACATCACGGCGGTCCCCCATCTTATCGGCATCAGCTATTCAGACACTGATTCAGGGCTGTTCAGGGTCACCCTGGATCACCAAACCGCACCACTCCCCTGGACTTTTACCGTTACACACTTGGATTGTTCCTGATCAGTTATCCCCAACCATAGTCTGTTTCCCCTTCCTACCTGTGAGTGCAATCTTGTTTTTTTTTCTTTATAAAACAGTGTCACACTATGCCTGCCTGGCGCCTCTCTGTCCTTGCCTTCTTCTGTTCAATTTTTTCTTTCATCTGGAGGAGGGAAGGAGGTGCTTTCTCAGGAAAGCACACCCTTCTGCCTGCATGCCGAGCTAAGGGCAAATTTATTCCAGGAATCACTACATGAATCATCTGCCCTTACTCAAGATGGCTGCAGCTAGTAAAAATGCTAGGGGGTGTTTTTCAAAGTTATTTCTCAACAAAATAAATCATGGATAGATGGGTGAGTTAGTTTTGAATATTAAAAATGAATTAAAAAGTGTTTTCAGTATGTGGTGCTCAGGTACAGTTTAGTTCCACCTTAAAAGATCATAGAGGTGTTGATATACTGGAGGCAAATAGGTTGAATTTACCCCAGTGCTTAGTGAATAAGGTAAAGCTCTAACGACTTCCATCATCCAATCAGGGCTGGCCCAAGGCATTGTGCTGCCTGGGTCCAAGAATGAAATGCTGCCCCCCCCTCCCCCAAAACAAAAAAAATCAAGCCCACCAAAAGGCCCCTACATCCATCTTTTATATAATAATAATTTAAACTAAAATTACATTTATCACGAAGTCAGATTTACATGCAGCAGCACATATATGTGTATGTATGTGTATATACACATACATATCTGTATGCAAATTTATATGACATACCATTGGGTTCAATTCCAAGGGGCAGGCTAGGGCAGTATGGGGATGGGATAGGGCAGTATAGGGGCAGACTAGGGCAATATAGGGGCAGGCTAGGGCAGTATAGGGACAGGCTAGAGCAGTATAGAGACAGACTAGGTAGTGTATGGACAGGCTAGGGTAGTATAGGGGCAGGCTAGGGTAGTATATAAACAGGCTAGGGCAGTATATAGACAGGCTAGGGTAGTATATGGACAGGCTAGGGCAGTATATAGACAGGCTGGGGTAGTATATAGACAGGCTAGGGTAGTATATGGACAGGCTAGGGCAGTATATAGACAGGCTAGGGCAGTATAGGGACGGGCTAGGTTAGTATAGGGGCAGGTGCAGCAGCCCATGGGGCAGTTGTCTTCATGACACACAAAACTCCTGGAAAAAACTTTGTTGTCAATTTACTGGGTAAATAGAAGAGGAGAGGCAGCCGTGGTTCAGTTTGCTGCCCCTCTCACAGTGCTGCCTGGGTCCAATGGACCCACTGGGACCCATGGTCGGACCGGCCCTGCATCCAATCATGTGCAAATACTGTTGTTTTTTTTCCTTACACATGATTGCATATTCTTTGCAGAGCAAATTTTCACCACATTCACAAGCTAAGAAAATCCAGTACAAGCCGCGTTATGGCGTTATAACTGTTATAACTGTGCTAATCACCGTGCTATTAAACAAATCCATAAATAGTGAAGCTGCTATTACAATAATAATATATCAAAAAGCTGAAAAAAACACTCAGTGAATAACAGAAATAAGTTTCACAGCAGCGCTTAAATAAATCTTCCTGCATGCAGGAAAAGTGTAAAGTATTAAAAAAATATTAAAATTAAAAAAATTTAAATTATTAATAAATATATTCCAAAATGAAAAGTTCACAAAAAAGAAAACCCATAGTTCATAATGTGAAGACCGTGTAAAGCATATAACACCCAATCTTCTTCCACCAATGTGATAAAGGAGGCCCCTTGTGACCAAGTCGGAAGTGACGAAACGCGTCAAGCGCGAGGCTGCACAGCAACTCTGAACCAGGCTGGTTGTGTATCCTGATTCACGGAGGTGGAGAGGAGTGAAGCTATTGTGGTAACACACCGGCATATTGTGTACAGGCGAGATTTTTACATCTTAAATGTAAGAGCATTTACTTTTATTAATAAACAGAATAGTTGGAAGGTTTTACACTATGAGAGGCTTTATGTGATTTGTTCCCATATGTGAATCCACCATTCCATGACAAGCATCTGATGTTGAAAAGGACGTCTGGGATCTGTGGGGATTGATTGAATCACCTGTCATACTGGATATGCTGAACATCTAGCATTTGGCGAGCCTCTGTCCATAGGGGTGTTTTTTGGAGCACTTTAGAAGATTGGGTGTTATATGCTTTACACGGTCTTCACATTATGAACTATGGACTTTCTTTTTTGTGAATTTTTCATTTTGGAATATGCTTATTAATAATTTTTTTTATTTTGATATTTTTTAATACTTTACACTTTTTCTGCATGCAGGAAGATTTATTTAAGCGCTGCTGTGAAACTTATTCTGTTATTCATCAAATGTTTTTTTCACCTTTTTGATATAATGTTCAGGCGTTATTCAAAATTGCTTGTAGAAAAGGAACACATAAAGGCCAACTTTCATGTTCTTAAAATCGAGAACTATTCAGTAAATAGTTCTCGATGTTTTAAGGAAACTATGAAGAAATATATAAACAGTTGGTGGTGTAAGTAACAATTTACAGAGTGCACAACAGAATCAGAAAAAACAGAGGGGGAAAAGGAAGAAGAGGAAAGGAGAACAAAAAGAAAGAGAGATAAGTAGAAAAGAAGGGGGGAGGTGGGGGGAGAAGAAGCAGGAGGGCCGCAAGGCACCATCTATGCTCGTTGCAGTGTGAGCCCACTTTAAGCCTCGTACACACGGGACGACGATCGCATTCAACACGTCGTACTCACGACCGTTGTATGCGAAATCGATCGTTTGTGTGCGCGCTTTCAACAGTCGAACATACGACGGTCGTACATGGGAGTTGTATGTGCAGACTACAAAACTTGGTCGTACCAACAATTTTGCATACGACCGTTGTATCGTGTGTAGAGCAGTTGGGTACAACAAGTTGTATTGTGCTAAACACGCATGCGCCAAGTCCACTTCAACTAAATGAAATTAGATGAAGGAGCCCAAAGGGTGACGCTACGATACCAGACTTCCTCTTTATACGCTCGTTCGCGTCATCACGTTCGGCCGGCCGCAAGTTGTATGTACGACCGTCGGGTGCACATCAGTATGCTATTTACATTATGCAACATACGATTTGCGACGATCGTACGTACGATCGTCGTCCCGTGTGTACGGGGCATTAGACTGTAAGGCTGGGTTCAGACATGCTGCGGCTCACAGCAGGGGGTCCAGTGTAGTTGGATGGTGATATGCGATCCATGGGCCCCAGATTTTGTAGAATTTACTATAGCTATTAGTGAGAATGCTGTTTAACTGTTCATTTACAAAAAAAACAACTCTTCTGGATTCAACCTCAGAGAAATTAGTAAATTGTTTTTCCTTGCTCTGGCTATTGTTAATTTGGCAGCTGTTTTTTTTCGTAACGCCTGGGGTTTTATAATGTAAAAGTGCCAGCCAGGGGTCTCTGGAGAAGCAAATTGCAAATAATGTGTGTAAGAGAGTCAACACTTTGGTCCAGAAGTGGCTCAGCATTGGGCAGGTCCACCATATATGGAGGACATCATCTGTAGTCTGGCATGCTCTGAAACATAGGCCTGAATGTCCAGGAAACATATGAGTAAGTTTGGAAGGTACCAGTCAGTGAGCACCTTATAACCTGACTCAAGCTTTGGTGACACTGGTACTAGTGGCAATAATAGACCACAACATAAAACTGTTCTAATAGACTTAATAAAGTGGGCTATGATGGCCTTTTTCACACCAATCTGTATATGACTGTTTTCATACTTGATGTATGCATTGTAAAGTTACATCTATATACATATTTTTGTGCCTTTCAATAAAAACTTTTATTGATTAACAAAAAAAAAAAAGAGCACTAGAAAAGCTGAAATACCTTTTCTGAAAAAAATAAAAATAATACCTTCTTTAACCACTTACTGACCGCGTCGCGTACATTTACTGTGGCTCGTTGTCCCAAATCACAGTTTATAAACCGCGATTCATGCATGCGCGATTTTTCAGGCAGACTCGATGTCTGCTGGCGACCCGTGATCGCCTGTTACAGAGGAAGAATAGGTACATACTTGGGGAGCACACCCTAATAATATATTACATTAGAGATGGTGCTGCTATAAGACCACCAAACAAAATGACATATTACAGCGCTCACATACAATAATGACATTAAAACCTGCAAGGCTATTTAAAGGCTATTTAAAAGTACCTGGACATCTTCAACCAAAGTATGGAGAGTCCATTGCACTATATGGCCATAGCGTGGTTAGCCCACTCCTACTTCACAGTCCCCCATCTCAGTGGGTCCTACACTAACCATAGAATGGGAGATTCTGTCTGATAACCATGGGAGCAATACACTCCTCCTAATGGGAGATCTAGAGAACTCTTCCTATGTCTCAGGTGGACACTGATTAAAGGTAATTATGGATAGGTGGGGTGCTCCAGCCCAAGAGATCTGGTCAGGATCTGCATCCCCATACTTTGGTTGAAGATGTCCAGGTACTTTTAAATAGCCTTGCAGGTTTTATTGTCATTATTGCATGTGTGCGCTGTAATATGTTTTTTTTTTTCATTACAGAGGAAGAATGGGGAACCGCCGTTGTAAAGCCGCCATAAATTAATTCTCATGGTTTGTAAACGCGGCAACTTTTGCGCAAACCAATCAATATACGCCTTTTCAATTTTTTTTACCACAGATATGTAGAAGAATATATATCGGCCAAAACTGATGAATACATTTGTTTTTTTTTATATTTCTTTTTGGACATGTATTATAGCAAAAAGTAAAAAATATTGTTTTGTTTTTTTCAAAATTGTTGCTATTTTTTTGTTTATAGCGGTGATCAGAAGTGACGCAGAGGTGATCAAATACCACCAAAAGAAAGCTGTCTTTGTGGGGAAAAAAAAGGCGCCAATTTGGTTTGGGTACAACGTTGCACGACCGCGCAATTGTCAGTTAAAGCGACGCAGTGCCGAATTGCAAAAAGTGCTCTGGTCCTAAAGTGGGTAATCCTTCCGGGGCTGAAGTGGTTAATGCTGACCACATGCCTCAAGACCAGTCAAGTAATTTTAAGGAAATATCGGAATTCAAAGTGGCTGATCCTCCCTTTAGCAGAAATTATGTGACTAGAGTTGAGTCTGTACCGAACTTTGGGGTGTCCGTGACCCGGACCCGAACCCGGACATTTGAAAAAAGTTTGGGTTCTGGGTTCGGGTATTTGATCCCGCCTGTTGAATAGCTGCAGGGCAGCCAATCAACAAGTGTTTCACTGGTTTGCCCTTAGAAGCCATCACAGCTATGCCTACTAATGGCATGGCTGTGATTGGCCAGTGCATCATGTGACCCAGCCTCTGTATAAGCTGGAGTCAAGTAGTGCTGCATGTCACATGCTCTCAGGCTATTCTAGGGAGAGGATGCAGATATAATAACATCTCATCCTGCATTACAGAACAATCTGATTCTGGACTAGGTAGAGATTACTACTACTACTGCTTTGAGGGACAGATTGCAGATCTCATCCTGAATTACAGAACGATCTGATTCTGGACTAGGTAGAGTCTACTGCTTTGAGGGACAGATTATTGTTGTAAAATCATCTCCTAGTTCTATAGGGTCAGGTTCCTGCTGTTGCTGTAAGGGACAGATTGTTGTTCTAAAATCATTGCCTACTCCTATAGTGTCAGGTTCCTGCTGTTGCTGTAAGGGACAGATTATTGTTCTAAAATCATCCCCTAGTTCTAAAGGGAAAGGTTCCTGCTGTGCT
>BLSH010407509.1:150288-165795 GCA_018402905.1 Glandirana rugosa
GTCACTCACATGTCGAACATATTGTCACAGTTAAATGACAGAGGAGTTTTATTGAGTTGTGTGTCGGTAATTACAGATTCTTAAGGGTGTACTCACTTTTGTTGCCAGTGGTTTAGACATTAATGGCTGTGTGTTGAGTTATTTTGAGGAGACAGTAAATTGACACTGTTATACAAGCTGTACACTCACTGCTTTACATTGTAGCAAAGTGTCATTTCTTCAGTGTTGTCACATGAAAAGATATAATAAAATATTTACAAAAATATGAGGGGTGTACTTACTTTTGTGAAATACTATAAGTCTTCTATACTTCCAGTCCACACTCTGCACAATATTGTGTAGTCTGTGTGACGGCTTATTTTTCATTGTACCATCTCTCAGGATTCTTATTGCTTTTTCCTCTTTTTATGACTGACAAAGAGATCCTTAAAGCTGAACTCTGGGAATTGTATTTTTGCATCCATGAGTATCCATGTCTGGTGTCTGGGGGCCTCTGGGGGGTGCTGTCAGCCGCTGTGGTGACACGCGTTGCGTGCGGTGGGTGCCGTGGTCTTCTAGGCTCTGTGCGGTTGGCTTCCCCACTGCACTCTGATCACAGGGGATCACTAATTTGGCACCTCGTTTTTTTCAATTAATAAAAGGCCTCCTATGGTTAGATGAGGTGAAGAGGAGGGAAAGGGGCATCATGATCTCCCCTTGTCCAATTAGAGAACATCTTGTGTTCATGGAAAAAAATACAAGGTGTTCCATGAATGGTGGAGCTGCTGGCATTTACGCAGGGCTCTGGGGATCGGAGCTCTCGTTGTGTGTGATGTGGGCTGCTGTGGTGCTTTGCGGCGCCCCGGGTGGCCCTCCAGATATAAAATATGTATACTTGCATTGGGCCAAGTTGGCCTAGTGTGAGTATGCAGAAATTATAGTTCCTGGAGCTTTAAAGTGGTTGTCAAATCATGAAACCACTTTAAACTACAGGTGAACCTATATTCAGGCTTACCTGTAGGTCCCGGGAATATCTCCTAAACTTGCACCGTTTAGGAGATATTCCCTGTATCTGCATGTGCCGACATCATCGGCACACGCACAGTGAAGAAATGGCCCGACCGGGCTGTTTCTTCACCAAGTGTGCCGTAAACGACGGCTTCCGTGTGCATGAGTGACATCAGTGCGGCTCCTGCCAATCACAGTGCTGGAGTCCGCGCTGTGATTGGTCGGCACCCGGGATCCCGGAAGACGACGGACACAGCATGCTCGGGAACCGCTGCTACAGCGTCGATCTAAGGTAAGCATTTCATAATGAGCTAGTAGGCGATGCCTACTAGCTCATTATGCCTTTCTATTGCAGGTATTTTTTATTTTTTTAAACGGACTTGACAACCACTTTAAAGCAGATGTAAACCCATTGACAAACATGTGGACACGACAATCTTCAATAATAAATTGGTTTGCTTGGTTAAAAAAATAATAGTAATATTAAAAATATACTGTATATATAAATCTCAAAATATTAGCCATATGCCTCAAGGCCTATAGATAGCTAAAAAGGTGAAATTCAAGAGACCTCCTTTCCCAGAACCATTCAGAATAAGAGAGTTTCAGAACTTTAAGAATCCTCTAAATTGTCAGAGCCGACCAGAATATTTAAATGTTCTTTCACAAACCAGTGGACCTGGTGAGAAGTGGAGAAGTGAGACTGTTGCTCAATTGACTGTCATATTAATTGCATTGAAGCACCACAATTGTGATAGCTTTGAACTGTGAAAAAAATATTCCAAAAAATGCAGCGCAAGCACATATAAATTCACTCAAAAAAAAACACGTACACGCACATGCATAAACGCACAGTGAACGCAGAGATTGTGGTGTGAACAAGCTCTTAATTTTAATTTTAAAAAATGATATCCATCTGAATGATTGTAGGGAGTTTTTATATTATTATTTTTTATTCTGGGTAGAATCGAACATATAAACTCCACTGAGCTCTGAGCATTAAAAGTTGAATTTAAATATATTTCTCAGTAGACACACTACTTTGTGTTCAGCAAATTTGTTCACAAACCCAAATATTAACTTGTAAAATTAGCAGTGACATCATCACTGTTTTACACATAGCCTGTGTAAAGAACAGAGTTGTGGGAGGCACCCAGCAGGCCCACCCACTACATACTGCCTGCAGGAAGCTACAGGAGTGGGTGAAACAGGATGAGGGGGCAGTACTAGACCAGTCACCCTGTACAATGAGAGGGAGCAGCAGTGACTGGTCTTTATTACAGGAAGCTCCTACACAAAGGCAAAGTTTACACTAGATTACTTCACAGATCTGGAAGAAATATAGTGAAGCACACTGAGATTCAAGTAACAATACATAGGCCACTTTTGTTTAGACAATATTTGCTTATCCTGGAGTTCAGCTTTAAAACTTACATCTTTGTAGCTTTTAAATATTAGAGAGTGATGGAAATGTGAACGTGCCAATAATGTCATTTATTTCAGAAAATGCCGTAAAAAAAGTGGGTGACAAAATAACCATAACAGCATCATCGAAAGAGGACTGTGCTGAAGAGGTGGTGAAAGCGGCGGTCTTGAGGCGGCCAGAGCTCTTCTACCCTTACTGGGGCATTAAGCCATTTGTTTTATTTCGAGACTTCGCTCCAACTCTGATGGGAAATATCCTGGATAAGTTTTATGTTCTGGAGAACATCCAGTGAGCTGGGCTCTTACACCAGAACAGTTTTTTTTTTTTTTAACATCTTCGTTGTCTGAACTAATTATCTCTCCTGCTCACAAATAAAGGAAAAAGGTTTAAAAAGATTTGGATTTTACACTCCACCTGTGTTAATACCTGTTTGCACATTGAATGTATGTACTATTATTAATCTTTTCTTATACAAAGTTATCTCCATACTAGTATGCATCTATGTACAGTACTAACGGTTAATGCTATATGCTCGGTGCAGTAGTTCCTTTGCTCCCTAATACTTTGATTAGATTGCTGCTTAATTTCCCAGGAAGGGAATCCCCTCTGTTCACTCAGGTCCTGTCCTGGATAGAGGCACCCTGCCAACTTTATTAACCCACTCTTCCACTTAAAGCAGAGTTCCACCCTATTAAAAGTCATCAGCTACAAAAAGTATAGCTGCTGACTTTTAAGAATCAGACACCCACCTATCCCAGGCTCCAGCGATGCAGCCGCCGGGTGCTTCGCACTTCTCCCCTTCCTCCGTGCAGCGCCGGCATCACAAGTTTGGGCGCCCGGCTTTGAAGTTGCACTGTGCTTTGTGAATGGCCGGCATATCTTCTGGGACCTGTGATGTGTCCCAGATGATCGCCGGGGGGAGGGGGGAAGGCAAACTTCTTTCCGGCTCCGCAGAGCCAGGACAGGAAGTGCAGCCTATGCTTCTCAGCAGTCATGAAGGCCTCCTTTAAGGAAAAGGGAGCCTTGACTGCTGGAAGCATGGCATCACTGTGGGCGTGAACCTAAAAGGGAAGTTAAGTGGCTCCCTCAGGATTGGCTACAAAGATCTGAGGTGACTGGGTGGAGCCTAAACTCTAGGAAAATGCAACGCTGGGGCACGTCCATCTGCTCTGCTGAGATTCAGCTGTCACAAGAGTTGACCCCCGGTCCATTGTGATGTTTTTGTCACAGTTTCTTTGGCGGTATTGACCTTGCCAGCAATTGACGTTGCTTTATGGAATATGCCTACCTGAGGAAGGCTCTGAGGAAGAGGGTTCACCCTGGAAGCGCGTCAGCCTCGCCACATGCACACAGCCTGGTCTCCCTGCTGAGGTGGAGTTCCAAAGAAGTCCCGTGAGGTGCCGTGTTCTCTTTTAAACATTGTTGTGCCTTTTCAATTGCTCTGTTTGTGAGTATATTTTTATTCAATTTCATTTGAATAAACCTTTTAAACTGTATTGCACTAGGTCGGTGCGCCTTTCTCTTGTTCTTTTATTCTATTTCCAGCTTGATCAGCTTCTATGTCTTTTTGGGGCGGCAAGGTATTGGTTTATTAGTTGGTCATAAATTAGCCTATGCTTCTCGGCAGTCAAGCAAACTTGTTTGTTATGTAGAGCACAACAACAGACTCTCTTGAAATACTGCCCCTCACAGCTGGTTATATTTTCCTTTGCTCCCCTGCAGTTCTATTTTACCATGAAAGAGATGTGGCACACATAGAACCTCTGAGTGTGGGGGAGTAAGTGACTTAAGCTGGCCATACACCAATAAAACTTTGTTCCTTTTTTGCAAAGTTTGTTTGATTTCCTACTGGTTAGTGGGGTCAAATTCATGATCATTTTACAGAAGATTTAAAGGAGCTAGATGGAAAACGTTTCTCAAATGAACAAAATTCTAAAGCTGAATACATCCTGCAATTCTTTTTCCTTCAATCCCTCCCACTGCGCTATTGTATTCTGATAGCAGGAGATTTCCCCATCATTAGAATACAATAATCAATGCTGCCGGTTGTAGCCAGTGGCAGTGATTGTATAGAAAAAATCTGACGGGCTAGTTGTATGGAAGTCAATCGATAGATTGACTTTAGTACAATTGCCCTGACCATAGATGGATCAAAATTTGGCTGGTTCCTGCTGAACCGGTCGAATTTCTGTCCCTTTATGGTCGGCTTAATTGTGAATGTGGTTTTCACTGGGGAAAAACCATACATATTGTATTGCGCATATGCTAAGCACTAACTAAACCTGCTTAATAGGTCTAGGATTTCATTCAAGTAGGAGGTCTGGGTGAATTTTTAAGTGGAATTCCAGTCAAAACCTAAAACGGTTCCTTCCCCCTCCCAACACCTATACTATATCCTGTGGAAGAATGTATATGTGTATGTCTATATTTTGCAATTTTCAGGCTGCTCCGGTACAGTTATGTGATCAACTCCCCTCTCCCCTGCGGCGACTGCAGGGGAGAGGAGGGAACGCTGGCGGTTGATAGGCCATTAAAGCATATGGGTGAGGTCACTCTCCTAGTCATTACCAACTGTTGTGGTAGCACTCTCACCTATCCCCTGCAGCCGTGCTAGCTGACACAGGGCAGGTTGCGTGACCAAACTGGTTTGGCCTGAAAATAGGTAAGTGTACAGACCTTTCTTGCACGGGTTAGCCAGAATAGGTGTTAGGAAGGGGGAGAAGGCAGTTTTAAGGGTAAATAGGTTTTGCATTGAATTCCACTTTAAGGGTATTGGGTATTAAGGGTCTTCTGGTAAATGGTCAGGTTTACTACTCTTCCTCTAATGTGGAGAACTGGTGTTTGGGGATTGAACGCTCAGGCACCAAGTTACTAAAACTGGAACACACAGAATCTGGAGAAGCTGTGCATGGCAACCAATCAGCTTCTAGTTTTCATTTTCAAAGCTTAACTGAACAAGTTGAAGATAGATAGAAAATTCCATTCATTGAGTCCTTAGCACGGTGTAGGCCACAAGTTGTGACTTGGAGCTTACATAGAGTTTCTTCTCATATCTCCCATAGCCTGAAGAGAGCAACGAGGAACAAAAGAAATGCTAAATATGTGCAGCTGGGAAAGGCAGAAGGTAAGTAAACCTGTGAATACAACAAGAGGTATTGCAATTACAGTGCCACAGTTATGCTGAGCTGTCTCCAGACTTGAAGATGTACATAATATGAGAATTATTTTCCAAGATTTTGGACTTTATTACTTTTTTTTGGACAAATATGTGCTCAAACCCTTTCAGATCTATAAACTTATCAGACTCAGACTCATGCTACTGCTTGGCCCTTGGAGTGTGGAAAGCCACCATTTTTCTTTGTCTGTTGATGCATATAGTCCAAGTATGTGGAGGTAAAAATTTCCCATTCAAGTTAATGCTTCTACACTAAGAATGGAAGATTTTTCTGCAATTGTTGCTTCTTTGAGAAGCAGTTCCAAAATATTGTTGTCTGAACCTGCATACACAGCCTAACCCAGATGAGTGCTGGTAAGTACCTCTTGTTCTCTCTTGGTCCAGCTGAAAAACGTGTTGCATTAAAGAGAACCTGTCCTCCTTTCTGAAAATAAAAATGATGCCTGCTATCCCTTGGCCTGAAAAGTTTATTCATTGCTCTGTCTGAGACTGCTTTCCATTGCTACTAAGGCCTTGACTTCCTTAATTATAGGCCTACAGTTAGTGACTTTATACATATACCACAAATCTGGAGGCAGAACAAGAATCAATACACAGAATTCAGAAAATAATTTCCACAACACACACATAGTAGAAGCTATAGCCATTTTGGTATTTTTAGTAGCTGTTTATTAGTTTTTAGGTCAGTGTATGTGACTGACAAAGATTAACAGTTTTTGCTTTTGTCCAGATCCTTGTAGGCTGCGTTGTATGGAGCTTTGGCGAAGCAATTGGCAGCCACCCTGTCACAATTGCAGATAAACTGAGCGCAGGCATCACTATAAGCTGTGAAGAGACAATCAAATGTTAACAAACATGGTTAAACCATAAATATAGGATTTAGAGATGGTAGTTTTGGGATGATAATGTATCTCTGACAGCCTATTGTGCTCTAACGTAGGTGCAGAGGTAAAGAATGTTGCTGTACCCCAGTCATTGCAGGTGCCCCCCACATTTTCGTTGTGTTGAATACCTGCTTTCTTAACAACACGCTGTGGTTTCTGTCATTGACTTGTACATACTCCAGTGACGTACGAGCCAGAGAGGGATTGCAGGGTGCAGTAAGAGTAGCATGTCCTCAAACATCTGGAAGTGTGGAATACCTGCAGTGGCTGTGAATTAGCGATATTTGAAAATATGGCTAAGTTATGTCTCAAAACTTCTGCTACATTTTCAGTAATATGATTTGTGAACAAATTAACATGTAGCGCCCCTGTAGGCTACTAGTGTAAAAGTGGAAGTAAAGTCTACTTTTTAATTTGTACCTTCAGGTAAGCCTTTAATAAGGCTTAACTTGAGGTATGGTGAATATCTCCTAAACTTTCCCTGTTTGGGAGATATTCACATGGCATGCAGCCAGTGACATCACCGGCGCATGCGCTCTGAAGGGACGGCATACCCGTGCTGTACCTTCACAGCTTTGGAGATGGAGCTCCTGCATGAGTGTGCGGGAGTGACATCATCGTGGCCCCGGCCATTCATAGAGCAGGAGTCCACCAACCCAGAAGGAAGACCAGGTGAAGATGGAAGCGCTGGGCAGTCGTGACAGTGAAGCGCTGGAGAGCTCCATGTCCAGGTAAGTCTGTCATGATGTGCTAGTATGAGGTGCATACTAATACATTATGACTTAAACCTGCAGGGGGGGCCCAATTTTTTTAATTTTTCTGGTGGTTTACTACCACTTTGAGTAAATGTTAGTTTTTGGCCTTCCTGTAGTCAGGGAGAGCATCAATCATTTGTTAGTGTCTGTTCTAGGTTCTGCTGGTGGTGGCTCAATTACTTTCTTCTGCATCCAACTGAACCCTGGGCTATGGTGGGTGGGAGAGCTTAGACCCTGACCTGCGTATTCATGTCTCTTCAGCCAATCTCTGGTCAGGAGAGTGAATGACCACCAGGGGGCTAAGAGGGGTATAAATAGACTGGGGCCTAGAACAGCATTCTCTTGTTCCTGGAAGAGTAGAACCCAGCCCGAAGGCAGAGGCATCCCTGGGAGATCAGCTGCAACATGCAAGAATCTTTTTTGGGATCCTAGCTCTTGCTTGGGCCGGGGACCTCTGACCTAGCCTCCTGAACACATGCAGAAAGTTAATCTGAGGAGCCAGGACACAGGCAATTAAATACAAAAGCTGACTGATGCTACAGGAGGCAATACAGTATTCAAGACACAGTGAGTACCAGCCTTTTTGGACTTTAGAGACTTTCCTTTGCTTCATTTGGGAGAGCTTTTCACAGCACATCCAGGACTATACTCCATGGAAGAGTCTCTGTTTGGAACCAGTTTATCCTTCACATTAAAGAGGGTGCTTCCACCCTGAAGGAGCAGATTAGCTATAGAGTCCTCATTGTCAGTTTGTTAAAGGTTTTTCCCAAGGCTCACCCCCAGTTCTTTAAGCAAATAAACTGCAAAAATAAATTCACAGCCTAATTATTGACTAGAGTGACTGTGAACTACTGTGTGCCTGGCTGGAACCTGCGACCAAACAGCCAGACACAAAAGAAGATCTACTGGAAACATTTCTAATATGATAATTAAAAGAAAAGACTTGTTCTGATTAATTCCTCAATAACTCAAATCTGAGCACCCCTGAGTTGGAAGCCCAGCAGAGCAGACATCAAAATGTCTATACCTATAGGCAATTCATCTATCCATAAGCAAGCTTACATACTTACAGGTACAAGTGATAGTTGTTCCTGAGCAGGTGTAATCGTAGCCTTTTGTATATGGATTATTCAAAATACCACTACAGCTTGACAGGGAGTTAGCTTGTGAGTAGCAGTTGTCATGGGTTTGGCAGCATCTGCATTAACATCAAAACAATTCACTTAAGCTTATGGGAGTTATATTGATATTTGTATAGCATTGCACAGATTAGATTGATGCTTTTACAGTATAAGAGATCATGTCAATGGTCATTCTTGTCAAACCTTGTGTTTTTCATTAAAACACACATGGCTATGTTTCGATTGAAGATACAGTGATTGATAAGAAAAAGCTGCATTAGACTTCACTTGCAGGTCAAACACCCCTCAATTGGTCATGCTCCTTTCTTTGCACTGCACTGTACATCACATCAGAATTGCAGCGTGAATGGGGCATGAAGAAAACATACCCTAGACGTGACCTGCATTTGCATAGAGCAGAAAAACGCAGGTCATTGCACATAGTGCGAACAAGCTTTAAAGTGGACCTTTATGGCAGTTATGCACACAAACATTGATCAGGTGCACTTCATCGCAGGACAGACATCTGTAACTCTAGCAAGTTAGCCACAGCTGTCTGGTTTCACCTATTTTCTTTTAAAGAAAAACGCTTTAAAGTGGCTTTCTACCCACATTTCTCACTCTTCACCATGCAGCACTAATGTGCATCCTTAAAATGAATTGGCCATTTATTTATTTATTTCTGTTCACTTACCTGATTTATGCCTATATCTAATTTCACTTCCTCCTTTAGGGGCGCGGGCACCGTACATCATTTCCGGATTTGCATTGGCTCCTGGGAGATCTTGGTCAGCTTGACATGGCACGGCTCCAGTAACATTTAACATTGGCGTCTATGAAAAATCTTGGTCATCTTGACATGGCGCGGCTCTAGTAACATTTAACATTTGACATCTATGGAAAATCTTGGTCAGCTTGACAGGGCACTGCTCCAGTGCCCTGTCAAGCTGACCAAGATTTTCCATAGTAGCCAGTGGTAACTGTTACTGGAGCCATGTCAAGCTGACCAAGATTGCACCGCACTGCACATGCGCAAGATCGGCAGGTGGATGCTGGGTAGCCAGCATGCACAGAATAAAGGAAGAAGGACACTGCGGCTTCAGTTGCCCACACTGGAGATGGCCACACTGTGCAGGAACTTCACAAAATAAGAAAACGATGCTGCACAAATAGAACACTGAGCATAGTTTACAGCATACCTTTGTTATATTGCACGAGGCATGAGTATTCTAGGGGTATTTTTATCCTAACCACTTCCCGCCCAGCCTATAGACAAATGACGGCCAGGCGATTGTTCAATTATACTGACCGAAAACCATTGATGTCCGGCCAGATAAACCCTGATTGCACTCATCGCGGCGATTGGTGGTGCGGTGTGTCAGTCTGACCCACCGCATTACCGATCTCGGTAAAGAGCTTCCATCGGAAGCTCTTTACCACATAATCAGCCATGACCAATCACGCTGGTCACTGTGTAAACAGGAAGAGCCATTTATCGGCTTTTCCTCTACTCGCATCTGTAGAGAAGAGCCGATCGGCGGCTCTCCTGACAGGGGGGTCTGCACTGATTGTTTATCAATACAGCCCCCCTAGGATCGCCACCCAGAACCACCAGGGAGCCCACCCTGACCACCAGGAAGCCTATCCTAGATCACCAGGTAAGGGGCACAATGGCCAACATAGATGGCACTCAGTGCCCATTTCAGATGCCACCAAGGACCATCATGGAATGCCCACCTTACATTGCAAGCTGACATTCTGCCTATCAGTGGCCACAAGTGTCACCTATCAATGCCCACCAGTGCCATCTATCAGTGCCCACCATCAGTGCCACCTATCAGTGCCCATCAGTGCCACCTATGAGTGACCATCAGTGCCACCTATGAGTGCCCATTGGTGCCACCTATCAGTGCCCGTCAGTGCTGCTTATCAGTGCTGCATATATGTGCCTCATCATCAGAGCCCATCAGTGCCAACTCATCAGTGCTGCCTCATCAGTGCCAATCAGTACTGCATTATCAGTGCCCATCAGTGTAGCCTCATCAGTGTCCGTCAGTAATGGAGAAAATTACTTATTTACAATGTTTTTCAAAATTTTCGGTCTTTTCTTATTTGTAGCGCAAAAAATAAAAACCCCAGAGGTGATCAAATACCACAAAAAGAAAGCTCTATTTATGGGTAAAAAATGATAAAAACTCTGTTTGGGTACAGCGTTACATGACCGCGCAATTGTCATTCAAAATGCGACAGCGCTGAAAGCTGAAAATTGATCTGGGTGGAAAGGGGGGTAAGTGACTGGTATTGAAGTGGCTAAAAGTCATATTTCGGCGTGAACTCCGCTTTAAGGTCAGATTAAAGAGAAAAAAAAACAGGTTTCAGAGAGCAGAAACACAGACTAATAAGAGTCCTGCCAGGGAAAACAAAGCAGATGTGAAATGAAGATACCCCAAACTGGGTTCACCAGGACAGGAAAATACAGGCATCAATTTAAGCTGAACACCAGGCACCAATATGTTAAAGTGGTTGTAAAGGCAGAAGGTTTTTTTTTACCTTAATGAATTCTCTGCATTAAGGTAAAAAACCTTCTGTGTACAGCTCCCCTACCCCCTCTTATACTTACCTAAGCCCGATCTCAATCCAGTGATGTGCATGAGAACAACATCTCTCTCTGCTCTCTCTCTCCGCTCTCTCCCTCCTCACTGGACTTGAAGGCAACAGCGAGAGCCATTGGCTCCTGCTACTGTCAAACACAACCAGTGAGGAGGGAGCTGGTAAGGATCAAGCCCAGATGAGTGCCCCCCATAGGGCACTTGGCATGGGGGAGGAGCCAGGAGCGCTGGCGAGGGATCCTAGGAGAGGAGGATCAGCTCTGTGCCATGGTTTTGGTAACCATCAGGTAAGGATGACGTTTTGGTTTGTGTTTTAACTTTCCGTTTACAATCACAATAAATCAAATTAATTTATATGTATTCCTCAAAAGTTACAAAGGATATAAATCCATTTTGTGTGCACCAAATGCCTTTACAAACTCTGATATTACCTTTTAACACTAGCAGCAACATAATCAATGTGCTGTACATAGCCTGTGCAGACAGCAGGGCTGTAGGAGGAGACAAGCAGGCCCACCCGCTACAGGCTGCCTTCAGAAAACTATAGGAGGGGCGGAGATAAGACCAGTCACCCTGGACAACGAGAGAGAGAGCAGCAGTGACTGGTCCTTATTACAGGAAGCACCAGCACAGAGCAAAATGTCACACTAGATTACTGCACAGATCTGGAAAAAATTCAAAAAGCACCAGAGCCGTCTTTAACATGGAGCAAGAGGGGCAGTTGCCCTAGGCCCAGTCATTGTTGTGGGGATCGAAGAAGCTGCCCCTTGAGTCCATGGTTCCCACAACTAGTTTTCCTGGTGTAGCCTGGCAGCAGATCTTCTTTTTCTTCGACCCATCTGCCTGCTCTCTGCACTAGTTTACAGTGCATGCAGCCGGCTCTGCTGTGACAGGGAAGAGGTGAGCTGCGGGTTGTCTGTGTGACTCCCCACTTGCCTCCCATTGTCTTGTCAGCAGCACAGAGAACCACAGGAGTGGGCTCTGTGTAATCCCCCGCTTACCTACCGCCCGAGACTTTTTTCCACCGCCGAGATGTACACACAGAGCGGACTGTGTGTGAACTCTGAAGTGAACTGTGAAGTGGCAGCAACTGCTAGTAATAATCCCAGTTTGCCACCCTCTCTGTCTCTTCCCCCTTCCTCCTAGCAGCAGGATTGGACCAATCAGCAGGGAGGAGGGGAGCATCATGGGACATGTAGTCCCCAGAAACAGGCTGCCCATTGAATATAATGGAGGATGAATTGCAGCCCCCACCAAGCTTTGCAGCAGTAAAGAGAAGAGAACCAGGGCAAAGTTTGCTCTTCAAGTTGGCTACCAAGGCAGAGTGTGTGAGAGGACCGTGCTGGGGGTGCCATCTGAGAGAGAGAGAGCTTGTTCCAGTGAAAGCTCACTTCCGTGTGTGGGATTACCAGAGAGTACAAAATGTGACATGAGTGCGAAGGGACCAAGCTTTGTGGCCGCTCCTTGTTACCACCACCATAGACGGAGCCATTAGGAGCTACCTACCATGGGGGAAAGGGGGGGGGGTCAAGAAAATGTTTGCCCAGGGTCCAATCAATATTAAATAGGGCCCTGCAAAGCAATATTAATAACATATTATTCTTTCCCATATCTGTCCTACTTTTAAAAATAAATGTCTTAAAATAGGCTCTGGGCACTAATCCTTATTCTCTAAAAATAATTCATACATATCCACTACTTAATGATCCTTCCTGTAATCTATTTTTAATGAAGTCATTTGTTACTGTTTTTCTGCCTTTTTGGAACATCCTCTGCAAGCTCGCAAACCACTCCTTTTCCCACTCATTTCTATTGGTTTGGAACATGTACATTAGTTGGTGTCATGTGCACTGCTCTATGCACCCTACACATCCCATAGTTGATCTCGGGAGGTTATGTTCCTACATACTGTGGGCCCATGGAGAACAAATGTTGCGACCCACTATCAGGAATTCAGATCACAGCAGAAAATAAGGCGTTTATGGATGTTGAGGGCAATGGAAGGTTTTTTGACGTAAGAGTACATACTTTTTAAACCAGAGTTTAATGTCACTTTAACATGTGTTTACCTGTCTAAAGTGTCTTTGGGGGTTCCACCTCCTCCTAATCCACAGTAACATCCATAGTTGTTAAATTCCGCAAGGGGTGCACTGCTAGGGATGGCACATTTAATCAAACTGTGAAAATTCCACAGTGCCCGATCATAAGGCGAGGCAGAGGCACAGGATACTAAAACACAAAAATGAATAAATACATCAAGAAACACAATTATGTCATAAGATATTTGTGTTGCATTCTATAGCTCTTTTATCACACACAGCCCTGTGTATGGTAGTGTAGTGCCATCTAATGGACAACAGTATGTCAGCAGCTGTTGATTTTGTATTGATATTCCTAATCCTATAGAATTTTGTTTCCTGCAGAATTCCTTTTTTTTTTTTTTTTTTTTGCATACAAGATGTTTTATTGTAGCATTTTCCCTCAGCTTAAATCAGTGGTCTCCAAACTGCGGCCTGGGGGCCGGATGTAGCCCTTTGCTTGCTTTTATCCCTTGGGGAATTATTTCTCCCACTGTCAGCAACAGTGGGCCATAGTTGCTGCCATTCTATTCCTCCCACTGATACCAATGATGGGCACTAGTCCCTTACTGACACTAACAATGGGACACTATTCCTCCCACTGACACCAATCATGAACATTATTCCTCCCACAGACACCAATGATGGGCCACTATTCCTCCCACTTACACCAACAATTGGGCACTATTCCTTCCACTGACACCAACAATGGGACACTATTCCTTCCACTGACACCAACAATGGGGCAATATTCTCCCACTGACACCAATCATGAACACTATTCCTACCACTGACACCAACAATGGGGTACTATTCCTCCCACAGACACCAATGACGGAGCACTATTCCTCCCACAGACCCCAATGATGGGCCACTGACACCAACAATGGGACACTATTCCTCCCACAGACACCAATGGTGGGCCACTATTCCTCCCACTTACACTAACAATTGGGCACTATTCCTTCCACTGACACCAACAATGGGACACTATTCCTTCCACTGACACCAACAATGGGACACTATTCTCCCACTGACACCAATCATGAACACTATTCCTCCCACTGACACCAACAATGGGGTACTATTCCTCCCACAGACACCAATGAAGGAGCACTATTCCTCCCACAGACCCCAATGATGGGCCACTGACACCAACAATGGGACACTATTCCTTCCACTGACACCAACAATGGGGCACTATTCTCCCACTGACACCAATCATGAACACTATTCCTCCCACTGACACCAACAATGGGGTACTATTCCTCCCAGAGACACCAATGATGGAGCACTATTCCTCCCACAAACACCAATGATGGGCCACTATTCTTCCCACTTACACCAACAATTGGGCACTATTCCTTCCACTGACACCAACAATGGGACACTATTCCTTCCACTGACACCAACAATGGGGCACTATTCTCCCACTGACACCAATCATGAACACTATTCCTCACACTGACACCAACAATGGGGTACTATTCCTCCCACAGATACCAATGACGGAGCACTATTCCTCCCACAGACCCCAATGATGGGCCACTGACACCAACAATGGGGCAATATTCCTCCCACTAACACCAATGATGGGCACTATGGGGCACTACTCCTCCTTCTAATACCAAAGATGGGAACTGTTTACTCCTAGTGACACCATGTCATTTTCTACTCCAACTGGCCACAGTCTCCCCCCCCCAAAGTTTGAAGGACAATAAACTGGCCCTTTGTTTAGAAAGTTTTAAGACCCCCGGCTTAAACCATACATTTTCACTGGTATTAATGTTAAGACATACAAACATATTTGGGCTTCCATTTGGATATTTCTTTTCATGGTGACACCTGGGTGTCAGGACAGAAAATGAAGGGAGAAATCTTAGGTGGAGGCATAGCAAAAAATGGGCTAAAGGTTCTAAACATTCTCTGCTCTATTAAAATACTATTTGTATCTATGTTGGGAGGATATTCCCCATGTTATGTCCCCATGACAGGACAGGGAATTAGGGAAATCTCACAAATGAGCACACGGTGCTATCTTCCCTATATCCCTATATCCAAAACTAAAAAAATAAAGCTAAAATCATTCCAGCAAGATCATTTTAAAACACAGATAAACCATGAGCTTTAAAGTGCCAAGCAGACAGAGTATTATAGAGTTCAACCTCTATAACCACTAATGTACCACCTTTACCTTCAGCTGTCTTCCTTGGAAGGTGCTTTGGGCATCTTGAGTGTTTTCAGGAACTTCTGCAGCAGATTACAGAACCTGAGCAGAGTGGCCTTAACCTTACAGGGTAAAGAAGCTAGGGCTATATGCTGGACCAATAGGGTTGCCACATCATCACTTTAATCCAGGACACATATGAATTACACAGGTTCTAAGGCCAATTTAATGCAGATAAGGCACCAAGTGAGTTTAATTACCACCTTAATCGGCCACAGATCCGGTGTAATTAATATGTGTCCTGG
>BLSH010407509.1:172574-187724 GCA_018402905.1 Glandirana rugosa
CAGAAGGGAACCCTTCAGACCCCCACCAGCACTACCACTCATCTCAACTCCCCGCCAGCACTGCCACTCATCCAAATACCCCCCCACCTCAGCAAGGAGTAAGAGAAGGAAAAAAAAGAGAGAATACATGGAAGATAGAGGAAAATAGGAGGATGAACAAAGAAAAATGGAGAGAAAGAATTAGAGAAAGAACAAGAAAGACAGCTAGAGAGAAAGAGATGGGGAAAAAACAAGAAATTAGGATAGAGAGAGATAAAAGGGAAAGAAAGGAGAACAAAGAGAAAGAAGGGTACATCCTAAAATCATAAAGGGTTTTAATACTGTATGAGTGTAAGGGACCCAGGGTACAAAAATAATTTTACTGTTAGGGGTCACAACTTGGGAAATTTTATCAAGGGGTCGCAGCACTAGAAAGGTTGAGAACCACTGCCATAGGAGGACTGTCAAGTGAGGAAACAGAGGAGGGGTCAGTTCCCAAGGGAAGACATGGCAGGCAGCCATAAATGACAGTCCTGACCCCACCCGTAAAGTGAATCATAAATTGTCTGTCATGCCTCCAAGGCAGGACTTGGGGAGGGAGAATGACATTCTGGAATTATCAAAGCTCAGGGCAGAGTCTGAGGGTCATAAGAAACAGAGAAATGTATTATGGTAATAAGGGGTAAAAGGGGCTCTAGATAGTGAAGCTAATCTTCCCACATAGAGTCCCAGTGACCTTGAATGGAGAAAACCAGGCACTGGCAATCTCAAAAGAGACCGCCAGCATAAACTGAGAGAAATTCCCATGGAGGGGCAACTGAGGGGTGTCAATGAGAGCATATGGCCTGACACAAAAAAATGTGTCCTGGACACCCTGGCCCCCTGCCCTGGACAGTCCAAGATCAGGGGAGGAGCCCGACAGGGATACAGGATTAACCAAAAGGGAGAAGTGTGCATTTGGGCATGTGGTTCCAAGAATTAGGCTCAGAAGCCTTGTAGCAAAAAGTCTCCAAGGCACACAGGGAATTGAGTAAGGGTCTAATAATATAGCACCACAGAAAGGTCTACACTGATGTGTGAATAGGTGGGAAGTAAGGGAAAGGGAACCGATCATGTTGCATTTGTTACTGAAAGTAGAATATCTCACATATGAGAAATATAGCTGCAGGTCTAGAGGAGACAAGGCATTTCTGTACAAAGCTGGAGCAAATGTCAGTAGACAACCTACCATCTCCAGGGGTGCAGGCAAAACATTTTTTTTTTTAATCAAATGCTTTTTATTGAGAACTACAGGTTCCGTTTTACAAGAAAATATAAACATTATAATCAGTTCCAATCACCATGACTACATGGATTAAATAATTATTGTGACATTCCGTTACAACAGTCTCTATCAGTTATTGTGCAACAGGTAGATGGTTCAGGGAGTACAGCATTTATAAAGTATAGATACCCATGAACAGGAGTTTACTTAATGGCATATGTCACAGCAGCATATCAGGCATAACAAACATTAAACTCGTTGTAAACCCTTACATTTACCCAGTAAAGTGACTGGCCTCAGGTGATACAGAGATGAAACAGATCCTCCTACATAAGTTGTACCTGTCTATCTGCAGCCCTTTCTTCTCCATCCGTTCAAAGTGAATTTTAAAGCTTGTCAGAGAGTTTAGAAAAAAGGGGGTGGAGAGCAGAAGTTACACTCTGCAGAACTCAGTGAGGAGAGCTATGGGAGCTAATTGGTGGGAAGGGACACACAGCACATAGCAACAGAGCCCAGGATGTCAATCAGCTGGAGATCCCTCCCCATCACCATTTTTCTCTTGGTGTCAGGAATACTTATAAGAAGTGATTAATGCTGATAGCACAGGAACAAATCAGCAGACAAAAATGACACTTAGTGCTCTTAATTGAGACAAGTGCACACTACTGAGAGATATGGTTTGTTCATATTTAATGTCTGAGATTTACAACCACTTTAAGTAGACACTAGAGGGATACACAAGACAATGAGGGGGCTGGAGCTAGGCCATATTAAGACAGCCACAACTCATCAACATACAGTGAGGGAAAAAGTATTTGATCCCCTGCTGGGGGATCAAAGAAATGATCAGTCTATAATTTTAATGGTAGGTTTCTTTTAACAGTGAGAGACAGAATAACAAGAATATCCAGAAAAACGCATTTCAAAAAAGTTATAAATTGATCTGCATTTAAATGAGTGAAATAAGTATTTGACCCCTTCGCAAACATGAATTAGTACTTGGTGGTAAAACCCTTGTTGACAATCACAGAGGTCAGACATCTCAAGGGATTTTGTCCCACTCCTCTTTGCAGATCCTCTCCAAGTAATTAAGGTTTCGAGGCTGCCATTTGGTAACTCGAACCTTCAGCTCCCCCCACATATTTTTTATGGGATTAAGGGCTGGAGCCTGCTTAGGCCACTGCAGGACCTTAATGTGCTTCGTCTTGAGCCATTCCTTTATTGCCTTGGCTGTGTGTTTTGGGTCATTGTCATGCTGGAATACCCATTCCACAACCCATTTTTCAATGCCCTGGCTAATTTGACAGTACAAGGCCCCGTCCATTGTCCCTTTGATGTGGTGAAGCTGTCCTGTCCCCTTAGCAGAAAAACACAGCCAAAGCATAATGTTTCCACCTCAATGTTTGACAGTGGGGAGGGTGTTCTTGGGGTCATAGGCAACATTCCTACTCTTTCAAACACGGCAAGTTGAGTTGATGCCAAAGAGCTTGATTTTGGTCTCATTTGACCACAACACATTCACCTAGTTCTCCTCTGAATCATTCAGATGTTCATTAGAAAACTTCAGACGGCCTGTACATGTGCTTTCTTGAGCAGGAGGACCATGCGGGCCCTGCAGGATTTTAGTCCTTCATGGCGAAGTGTGTTACCCGTTGTTTTCTTGACGGCTATTATCCCAGCTGCCTTGAGATCATTGACACGATTCTCCCATGTAGTTCTGGGCTGACTCCTCACCGTACTCATGATCATTGAAATGCCACGAGGTGAGATCTTGCATGGAGGACCAGACTGAGGGAGATTGACAGTTATTTTGTGTTTCTTCCATTTGTGAATAATCGCATCAACTGTTGTCACCCTCTCACCAAGCTGTTGGCGATGGTCTTGTAGCCCATTCCAGCCTTGTGTAGGTCTCCAATCTTGTCCCTGACATCCTGGGACAGCTCTTTGGTCTTGGCCATGGCGGAGAGATTGGAATCTGATTGATTGCTTCTATGGAGAGGTGTCTTTTATACAGGTAACAGCAGGAATTAGGAGCATTACCTTTAAGAGAGTATTCCTAATCTCAGCGCATTACTTGTATAGAAGACAGAAATCTTGCTGATGGATAGAGGATCAAATACTTATTCCATTAATTAAAATGCAAATCAATTTATAACTTTTATGAAATACGTTTTTCTGGATATTTTTGTTGTTATTCTGTCTCTCTGTTAAAATAAACCTACTATCAAAATTATAGACTGATCATTTCTTTGTCAGTGGGCAAACGTACAAAATCAGCAGGGGATCAAATACTTTTTTTCCCTCACTGTAAGTCAATATTTTCCTTACCAGGTTGTAATTTACTGCATCTTTTCATAGCACAAATGATGGAGTAGTAGGCAATCCAATAATTTCTGTGAAATTAATTTGCGGGCAAGAAAAAGGTTTGGGGACATTAGGCTGTCTGGAATAATGCTAAGAAGCACTATTTTAGGGTCTAAAGGTAATTGAAGAGAAGCATTTATTTATTACATGAAAGAAGGAGGACCAGTATCGAAATAACTTGAGGCAGCTCCATAGCTTCTGTATTAGGGTATCAGTTTCTTCAGAGAACCTAAGGCAACAAATGGATGCTGCCCAACCTTCCAGAAGTGTAGTTTTTCTGGTGTAAGATAAACCCTATGAATTATAAAAAAAACGGAGAAGGGGATAAAGGGACCTTAAAGACAGTTTCCAAAGGCTCTGATCCTTTTCAATAGGTCCAGTGTCTCATCTCCAACCATCTTCACACTGTAACTGTATCTTATAGCTCAGTGGTTCTCCACTCCTGTCCTCGGGACCCACTAACAGGCCAGGTTTGCAGGATAACTGAAATACGTCACAGGTGATATCATTTGCTGCTCAGTGATTGCAGTATTCTGGTCTGCATCTCCCCAAGGTAATACCCAAAATCTGGCCTGTTGGTGGGTCCCGAGGACCGGAGTTGAGAACCACTGTTATAGCTGGTCGCTAAAAGAGCAGAGTAAAGCTCTCCTATCAGACCTTTTTTAGTCAAATTAACAGAGGCCACTATTTTAAGAGTTGGAGAAAAGTTAAATACTAAAGGGCTATTGTGAGATTGTGCCTGTAAGGCATGGCAAAGTTGTAGGTATTGGAAGAGCGAGTATTTCGATTGTATTGTATTGATAAGGTTCGGAAATGTATAAGAACATTATTGATACAGCTAGCGAAGAAAAAGAATTCCAGCTTTTTTCCAATTATCAAAACCATCCACTCTGGCTACATAAGGGAGAGACAAGTTACTCCAAATTGATACATACTGTATAACCATTATGTGCAGTAATTGTCCAAATACCCTCCCAGACTATATGTATAGGAAGGAATGCGGGACTTTGCTATTTTGATTGGAAATACCCAGCCTCTAAAAGTGAGATAAGGGGGTCCTGAGGTAAAAGAGACACGATCAGCCTCTGGATGGGTTCTTGTAGATGTAAAACTTTCCACCCTGCAGCCTGCTTTAGCTGGCATGCTAGGAAGTAAAGCATTGTTTCTCAAACTTTTTTGTCTTGCGGCGCACCAAAAAGATCTAAACATTTTCACGGCACACCTGAAAAGATTTCACAACTTTTGTGGTGAAGAACGTATTTACTTACATATATGTTTAATTGTAATGTGAAGGATGTGCCTACTTTAGAGAGCAAATCAGATTGAAGCGATTTGTAATCTTCTTTGCACTTTCGCTTGCTTCCTTGCTTTTCATTTAACAGTTTCTCTTTCAGAGTTCCAGACTTGATTAAGTATTTCTCCATCGCTAAACAATGAACAAACTTTATTTATAAGCATCAAAGTTGGAATGGAATGGTCTATATTATTATAATATAATTAGAGTGATCGAGCTCTTGCACAATGTATAGATCACAATCAGCGCAAGTAAAAATTATGTGAACCAACAGTAAAAGTAGCTGCTGACACTCAAAAAGTGCTTTCACTCCACTTCAAAATAAGATATACCCACAGATAGTGCTGTGCTACTAATAAATTCTAAGAAACTAAACAAAGTGAATAAATATGTTCATTAAAATTGTGCAAAAGTTGCCAAAAAGAAAAGTGCTTGTGCTTATATCCACAACAGTTCATCAAAAGTGCAATAAAAGTTGGTTGAGGTGACCCTCTACTGAAGAAGTGCATGCCTTGACAACACCCGTCTAGGGGGCGGAGCCTGCGTATCAACGTCACACCTCGGACATCTTGGGAATTGGTTTATGGGCTGATACTAGCGAGCACAGCTGATCGTGCCCCACTTGTAAGTGCATCCATGTCTTGTATTTGATAAACACATTAAGACAGAGAGCCCTAGACTCAGCCTTCTTCTCTTGCATATTTACACCTGGTAAGAGGATCAAGGTCCTCCTGAACCCGAAAGAAGTATCACCCAGAGAGGGGTTTATATCCATGGCTTTATCACACCAGTGATCTGCATTGTCCCCAGAGGGGAATACTGCTATCTTGACTCATATAAAAGTTGAGCAGTTTGTGACACCAGTGGAGGATAGCACATGCACTTTATTGCCATATTTTGCACAGCTGGTGATTTGATTTATCCTCAGATTCACTTCAACCAACTTTTATTGCACTTTTGATGAACTGTTATATAAGCACAAGCACTTTTCTTTTTGGCAACTTTTGCACAATTAATGAATTGATGTATACTGGTGTATTTGCACAGCTAATGAACTGATATTTATCGGTGTATTTGCACAGCTGATGAATTGATATATATTTGCACAGCCAATGAATTGATGTATACTGGCATATTTGCACAGCAGATGAACTGATTTGTTTTCATCTGACTTTATGGATTTTGCATCAATATAATTCATGTTTTGTTTCTTTAATCACATATGTATTCACTTTGTTGCAGCACTATCTGTGAGTAAATCTGGGATCTTGCAGAAGTCTTACGTTACGAAAAGAGCCAATGAATGACAGACTGACAGAGATTGTGTTTTTATATATGTTATTTTTTAACTTTTGCAACATTGATTTACCATTTAATTTTTCCAAATGTTCAAGGTTTCAAAATGCTAGCAATTTTAAATATTTTTCAAAACTCCCACGGCACACCTGCAAATCTCACATGGCACACAGTTTGAGAATCACTGAAGTAAAGCCTAGCATTAGGTACTGCTAACCAACCTCCATCTTTTGAGAGTTGCACAGTGTCAAGTCTACTTCTGGGTTATTTCTGTTTCAAAATCAGATCTCTGAATAGGGTGTCCATGTGCTTGAAAACCCATTGAGTTATCCAAATGGGGGAATTATGAAGAACATATAAAAGTTGAGGCATCCATATCATTTTGACCTAATATGACCTTCCTATAACAATCAAGGGTAATTTACATCAGGTCTTAGAATTTTACATTAACTTCATCTATGTTCAAAGCAATATAGTAGTGTGTATGGGAGAAATATTTATCCCTAAATATTTAAAGGTTACTAAAACAATTTGACTGGCTACTGCAAGTAGGTTGCCTGTAATGGGGGTCAAGTGGCATAAGTACAGATTTAATTTATTGTAAAACACAACTGACCATAGGTAGAGATTAAATCCATAACAGATGTGGTATCCCCTAGAAATAACATCATCACCTGCTTAAAGTGAAACTCAACTTTTTTTTTAGAAAAAAACATTCCACTCTCGGTGATATGTACATTGCAGGGATTTAACAAACTTTGTTGCAGATTTCTAACTTTTATTATTCTGAAGAAATCCCTGTGTGTTTAACTGTGCCCCTGTGGGAAAGTGAATCTAATGGGAGTGGTCTCATAATTTATCAATCAGCTGTGCACCTGTAGAGCACTAATGAGAAAAGCTGCTGGGCTTGCATCCCTTTAGACGTGTTACTATTGGGAGTATATCATCAAAAATTTAATTTTTGTTACAAGGGATGCCAAAAATCTGACTTGTACATTACTGTAGACTTCTGGGAAAATCAGTGAGCCAATCACACAAGCAGGAAATTATGTTTCTGGGGGGCGTTCTGTACACTTTCTGTGTACAGAACACCTCCAGGTAGCCAGTCTAGATTGCAGTCTAGATTGAAAAGGAAAGGTAATTTTTAATAACTTTCAAATACAATATGACTTGTGTCGCAATTGTATACGCTGTATTCTTTTTTCTTTATTTACTTTTTTTTTCCCCACGAAAGTGGTGTTACCCTTTAACGATTTTGTTTTCTCCAGTAGTTCTACAAAAGCTCACAAAGTGAGGTGATTGCCTTATGGCTGCAGCAAGAGGATCTAAGATTAGTGCAAACAAAAGGGGTGAGAGTAGGCATCTCCGATGTGTTCCTCGAAAAAAAGGACAGGATCAGAGAGGTTATTGTTCACCTGGACGTGGGCTACAGGTGTTGAGTAGAATATCTTAAGCCAATTAATAAAATGAAGGCCAAAGCGAAATATTTGTTTTGCCTGCCATAGATAAATCCATTCTATGCTCTCAAAGGCCTTGGCCATGTCTAATGAGAGGATAGCCCCATTGCCCAGATTGTTTGGTGGGATCTTCTAATATTCATTGCTGTAGACTTAAGAAGTATGAAACCTGCCTAGTTAGGATGTATCGCCTTGTCAAATATCTTAGATAATCTGTTAGTGAGAACTTTGGCAAGAAGGCATAAAACGAAAAATTGGCAGTAGAATTCAGGTATAAAGGCCTGTACACACGGGGCAATTATTGGCGGAAAAAAGTTGTACAATAGCCTGTTGTGCGATAATCCGACCATTAGTACGCACCATTCGACAGCCAATTTTCAATTATTGTCCAACAGAAGTTGTATGTGAAGACTAGAGAACTTTGTCTGCCGACAAGGCATCGTCCAATTTTCGGATCGTCTACAGAAGTTGGCCAAACAACGATCGCATCGTGTGTACGAGGCTTTAGTGTTTTTTTTTTATCAGGTTTCACGAGGACAACGGTGAGTGCTTGATTCATAGACTGGGGGAGAGTACCAACCTCAAAAGCTTCATTAAGCACAACTAAGTGTTCCAGGAGGACATTTCCATACGTTTTTAAAAATTTCCACTGGCAAACCATTTACACCTGGTATTTGACACCCACAGCAGATCGGCAGATTTTTTTTCTTTAACCTCTATCTGCCGTATATGACAAAATTCTTTTCAGTAATAATCTTAAAATCAGATGGATAATTATACTGCAACAGAAAAAAAATGCAGAGAGCAATAATTGTGTTGACCCCTAACGTTAAAGGCCAGTGTACAAGTGTTTGCTTACATCAGTGTTCAGTGGAAAATCGCCACCTTGTATTGGTGGTCATTTTAGGTGGGAGATCTATTTAAACCACTGCAACCTGCTCAAGGGACCCTTAGCAACCTCAGGAGGAAACCTAATTAAAAATGGCTGCTTGATACTATTCCCCTTTGCTCCTCACCTGGCAGCTACATTAAAGAAACTCCCAGCTCCTGGTTACTTCCAGAGGTGGGGAGGGATGACAGTGCCACTTGCCTGACGAAGGGGCCCTGCGTAGCTCCGAAACATTGGCATTTTGTACTGTGTGACCATTTGAAATAAAGCTGTGGACCCTTTTGAGGAATCCTTGGTGTGCTGATGACACATCTCTATTTGATCTTTACAGAATTAAATACAGAAACTATCATTGTCCAAAAGGAATACCACCACTCCAATGACTGACCACTGGCATATTAAGGGAACGATCACCTTTGGATGACAGAATTAAAGTAGCCTAACACTAGCAAGCTTTAAAAATGGACCCTCCTCCCTTCCTGACACCTATGCTGTCTAACCTGTGTAAAAAAGATCTGTATAGAGAGGAGGAAGCGATTGACAATGGCTGAAAACTGCGGGAACCGTAATGTCACTCATAGGCTTCCATGTCCCAGCTGTCAGCTCTCCCTACTCTTCCCTGCAGCCGGCACTTACAGACACAGGGGAGTTGGAGCTGCAGATCACGTGATCCGATCATAGCAGACTAAAAATATGTAAGTATACACATATTTTTTACACAGGTTAGGCAGCATAGGGGAGTGAATATTTTTAAGGCAAGTTAGTGTTAGGCTGGAATTTTACTTTAAGCAGCTGTACAGTGAAATTACCTACCCCTACAGTCAGGGTCTAATGACCACTAGGCCCAAACGCTCATCACTGCTACAACCATTAACTCCATTTCTACTGAAAATTGAAAACATCATAAAACATTTATTCCTGGGGAGTGAACAGCAGTCTATAGCGGCCTGCCACTACCACTAGAGATAAGAAGTTCTACTATTCATTTTACCCATTTGATAGGCCATACACATAATGTTAGACCATACATACCAGTTCTCAACAGGACACAGTGGGGGAGATTTACTAAAATTGGTGCACTCAGAATCTGGTGCAGCTGTGCATAGTAACCAATCAGCTTTTAACGCCAGCTTGTTCAATTAAGCTTTGGCAATAAAACCTGGAAACTGATTGGTTTCTATGCAAAAATGTTATATTTTATTTATTTTTTGTTCACGTGCAAATATTGGATGAGTGATAGTGCCTTGCTTTTTATTGTTTTCCTCTTTAGAGAGGGCAGCTTCACATTTTTATCTTTTCACAGTAGGTTGTTGACATCTGGGTTGGCGCCAAGGTTTACTATTATTACTTGCAAAAAAACTTGGAAGCTGAGTCTATGTGCAAAGTTGCACCATATTTTGCACAAATTAAATACTGGGCTTTGTACATAATGTACAGTATCTCACAAAAGTGAGTACACCCCTCATATTTTTATAAATATTTTATTATATTTTTTTCATGTGACAACACTGAAGAAATGACACTTTGCTACAATGTAAAGTAGTGAGTGCACAGCTTGTATAACAGTGTAAATTTGCTGTCCCCTCAAAATAAATCAACACACAGCCATTAATGTCTAAACCGCTGGCAACAAAAGTGAGTACACCCCTAAGTGAAAATGTCCAAATTGGGCCCAAAGTGTCAATAATTTGTATGGCCACCACTATTTTCCAGCACTGCCTTAACCCTCTTGGGCATGGAGTTCACCAGAGCGTCACAGGTTGCCATTGGAGTCCTCTTCCACTCCTCCATGATGACATCACGGAGCTGGTGTATGTCACAATGCATGTTGGCATTCATGTTTCCCTCAATGAACTGTAGCTCCCCAGTGCTGGCAGCATTCATGCAGCCCCAGACCATGACACTCTCACCACCATGCTTGACTGTAGGCAAGACACACTTGTCTTTGTACTCCTCACCTGGTTGCCGCCACACACGCTTGACACCATCTGAACCAAATAAGTTTATCTTGGTCTCATCAGACCACAGGACATGGTTCCAGTAATCCATGTCCTTAGTCTGTTTGTGTTCAGCAAACTGTTTGCGGGTTTTCTTGTGCATCATCTTTAGATGAGGCTTCCTTCAGGGACGACAGCCATGCAGACCAAATTGATGCAGTGTGCGGCGTATGGTCTGAGCGCTGACAGGCTGACCCCCACCCCTTCATTATCTGCAGCAATGCTGACAGCACTCATACATCTATTTCCCAAAGACAACCTCTGGATATGACGCTGAGCACGTGCACTCAACTACTTTGGTCGACCATGACAAGGCCTGTTCTGAGTGGAATCTGTCCTGCTAAACCGATGTATGGTCTTGGCCACTGTGCTGCAGCTCAGTTACAAGGTCTTGGCAATCTTCTTATAGCCTAGGCCAGGGATCCTCAAACTACGGCCCTCCAGCTGTTGCAGAACTACACATCCCATGAGGCATTGTAAAACTCTGACATTCACAGACATGACTAGGCATGATGGGAATTGTGGTTCCTGAACAACTGGAGGGCCATAGTTTGAGGACCCCTGGCCTAGGCCATCTTTATTTAGGGAAACAATTCTTTTTTTCAGATCCATAGAGAGTTCTTTGCCATGAGGTGCCATGTTGAACTTACAGTGACCAGTATGAGAAAGTGAGAGCGATAACCCAAATTTAGCACACCTGCTCCCCATTCACATCTGAGACCTTGTAACACTAACGAGTCACATGACACCGGGAAGGGAAAATGGCTAATTGGGCCCAACATTTTCACTTAGGGGTGTACTCACTTTTGTTGCTAGCGGTTTAGACATTAATGGCTGTATGTTGAGTTATTTTGAGGGGGCAGCAAATTTACACTACTATACAAGTTGTACACTCACTACTTTAGCAAAGTGTAATTTCTTCAGTGTTGTCACATGAAAAGATAGAATAAAATATTTACAAAAATGTGAGGGGTGTACTCACTTTTATGAGATACTGTATATGTTAATAACAAATAAAATATATACCATACATCTTGAAAGTTATGTTCCGATTTGTCTCTCTTTAGCCTGGGTTCACACTATTGCGAAAACAGACATCGCATGTGATTCGCACCGTATTGCTGTGCAGATGACATGCGATGTCTGTGCAATGCAAATTTGTATGGCTGAACTCGCAAAGGATTTGCACAAAAATGCTGCAGGAACCTTTTGTTCCCCGCACTAGAATCGGATCGCATCGGTGTTCACCATGCGATCCGATTCCTGTCCAAATTCACAGTTCGTTCTGCGATCCCTTCTCGGGGTATCATTAACTTTGTATTGATACCCGCAGAGGGCAGTGTGAACTGACTGCGAGGGAGATGCGATTTGGGAACTGGCACTGGAATCGTGCCTGTTCCCGCAACGCAATAGTGTAAACCAGGGCTTAATGTATGGCTGTTACGACTACGCCTTTCCGTACACAATATACATATATAGAAAAGAGAAATGAGGTGGAAACCAGTGTTTTTCCAAAATGAAAACAATAACGCAGAGTAAAATTCAGAATTTATTTTTTGTTTTGTTTTTATTTTTCATTTTTTTTTTGCTATCTTAAAAAAATTCCAGTTGCAGTAACAAACATTATTGCTTTGAACTTGCAATACAGCATTGTATGCGCTCCTGTTCACAATTAACTCTTTATGTACCATCACACATTTTCTCATGGAGGAGATAGTGACTACACATCCGGGATTTGGAATGTTTTTTTTTTCCCCAACTGTAGGAATGTACCAGAGTGTTTGGATATCCTTGACACTGCAAGGATTCTACCTGACTGCAAATGTTGCCAGGATATATAAATATTAAAGTCTCTTTTAGACTACTGGGCTCATTTAAGGCAGAGTAAAAGCAATGGTGATGTGCAAAGTGCAGTGACACATACTAACCAATCAAATATCCTTTTTCTCTCAGTTTAGAAATAGTCAGAACAATAAGTAACAAACAATGGTTTTTGACTGGTTGCCATGGGTTACTGTACATCACTTTTTTCCTGGTTAAATCAGCCCACATATGTATTATATAACTAAAGTCTAATGCATTGACAATGCTTATTATCACAGTCAACATTTTTTTTCTGGTTTCCAAAAGAAACCTATGCTATGTATGCTTGTCATGATAACACACACCTTCCTCCGTATTACCAAGAAGGGTGGCACTCAAAGAGTTAAATTGTGCCAAGGATGTAGCTGGCGCTCAGCGATCTCCTGCGCTGATGACGCACCAGCTTATTCCAGTGGACAGAACTCAGTTGTAGCAAAAAAATTTATAAAAAAAAACCTGTCAATCCATTCAGGTTTTAGGAAAATATTGCTAAAGTATGGACCCAAGTCGGCAAAGGAGAAGCCGGGGCCAGAAAAGACCTGGAGGTGGCAGAGCAATCAGTCTGCAATATTTACATATTTTACAGAGGAAAAAAAAAAAAAAAAAAAAAATCAAACCAGTTTTGAGAAAATTAAAATAATTTCTGTTCTACAAATAGTTTTTCATTTAGCAAAATATACATTTGTCTTGTTCTTGTGCATTGTCCACTTCATGTCATAAAAGCCGAAATTTACATAAAAAATATTTTTTTTTTTCAGTTAAAAATAAATGAAACACATTCCCAGACAGCTGGACCATATAATCCCTTCCCTCCCTCCAGCATGTTGTACCGGAATTTCCCAGCAACCCACCAGAACAAAAATTACCTAGTTATGAAATATGTTTTCCTGACATCTATCATGGAAACACAAGACTAACAATGAGAAAAAGGGAAAAAAATGACGAACAAGGAAAAAAGGAGAAGAAAAAAACATGAAATAAATAAAATGTTCTGGGGTGAAAGGAAAAAATATGCAGGAGGCACCAGTTACTCTGCATGAACACAAGGTGGCGAGTGGCCATCTGATAATCTGAGAGGAGAGGGACAGCCACAGACATGAAGAGCTTCCAAGCTGAAACCTGTAGAGAGAAATATGGAATCATAGTTACATTTTACATTGCTAATCAAAACACTATAAAAATTCACCCCAGATCCAGCTAAACCTGTACTGGTCTGCCCAATAGTTCAGCCAAGTTATACCCTGTCCAGCTGGAGGTCTAACCTTCTGGAATGTCCACCAAAATCTAATCAATGCTTAGAAGATCTATGGCTGTGAGAGCTAGAACTTATTGGTAAAGACTAAATCAATTACTTTGTCTAAAGCCTCGAACACACGGTGCGACCGGACGTCCAAAATCTTATGTCGGCTGTTGTGTCTCGCTTAGTGCACGTCAGTATGCGAGACACAACAGCCGACATACGATTTTGGGCGCCCGGTCTTATGACCGTCACACCGTTTGTTCGAGGCTTTAGACAAAGTAATTGATTTAGTCTTTACCAATAACTTCTAGCTCTCACAGTCATAGATCTTCTAGTCAATTACTTTGTCTAAAGCCTTGAACACACAGTGCGACGGTCGCGCGACCGGACTTCCAAAATCGTATGTCGGCTGTTGTGTCCCGCGTACTGATGTGCACTAAGCGATCGTACGACCAAGCCTAACGTGGTGACGTGCTACGAGCGTATAAAAAGGAAGTTCAGGTGCATGTGATTTGTGAATTAGGAACGTAGGTTTACACGAATGGACACTTCCGGCCGTTCCTGACTTCTAAGCATGCGTGTTTTGCACATACAGCTTGTTGGACCAACTTCTCTGTACACACGATACAACAGTCGTATGACCGCTTGTTGTACAACAAAAGTTTTCTAGTGTGCTCATCCAACTTCTGTTGTACAACCGTTGCACGTCGGCTGTTCTAATCGCGCGTACTAACGGTCGGATGATCGTACAACAAGCTGTTGTATGACTGTTTTCATACGACCGTCACACCGTGAGTACGAGGCTTTAGTCTGACTCTTCACTTGGGTCAGAAGTCTCAGGATATCTGCAGTCTCACAATAAGTCAAAACCAAGCTGTAGATTCAGCCTCTTACAAAGTTAGTAAAACTAAATACCAAAACAAATATAAAACTCTTTCAAAGTAGATTTTCTCTGTACATTTTACACTGCCTCCTATGTGTTTTTAACCACTTGAAAATAAAAATTAGTATTTTTTTCCTAGAAAATTACTTAGAGCCCCCAAACATTATATGTTTTTAAGCAGATGCCCTATAGCAAAGATCCCCAAACTACAGCCTTCCAGCTGTTGCAGAACTACAGATCCCATGAGGTATTGTAAACTGACATTCACAGACATAGCTGGGCATGATGGGAATTGTAGTTCCTGAACAACTGGAGGGCCATAGTTTGGAGACCCCTAGAGAAAAAATGGTGTGTGTTGCAATTTTTTTTATGTCACATGGTATTTGTGCATCGGTTTCTCAAATGCACTAGTTTTTGGAAAAAATACACTTTAACCACTTCCTTACTGGGCACTTAAACCCCCCTCCTGCCCAGACCAATTTTCAGGTTTCAGCGCTGTCGCATTTTGAATGACAATTGCGCGGTCGTGCGACGTTGTACCCAAATAAAATTGATGTCCTTTTTTCCCCACAAATAGAGCTTTCTTTTGGTGGTATTTGATCACCTCTGCGGTTTTTATTTTTT
>BLSH010407509.1:212242-244456 GCA_018402905.1 Glandirana rugosa
CGCGAAAATTGGGGGGTATTCCCCAATTTTTACGACCGCGAGGTGCGAAAACTCCGCCACACGTCGGCGAAGCCTTCGCGACGGGGTAACAAAAGTTACCCGTCCCCGCCACCTCCTCGCCATACAGTGGCGTGGTGAGGTTTCTACGCCGAACATTGTAAAAAACAATGCAGGACGTTCGCGTGGCGGGGTCACACTTTCGTGAAGCCGAAAGTGTAACCCCTCCTACCCCTCCCTAAAAACTCCGCGAAATGTCCACGGTAAAAATCGATTTATCGCGGACATTTCGAGGAGTCACACTTTCCCCAGAAAACTAATGTACGTCCTTTGTGCGCTTGCAGGACGTAACAAAAAATGTTACAAGCCGCATCTTTGGAGTGGTGCGGTGACATACCGCTCCTCCACCGCCCCTGCCCATTGAAAACAATGGGGCAGCGCTTCCGAAGCGGCTGCACACCGCCTCAAAAGCGTGGAGCGCCAGCATTTTTAACCCCTTATGGGGGGTTAAAAGCGCACTGCTCCCATCGCAATAGCGCCGCTATAACAGTGGTAAATCCCCTTTGAAACTAGCGGGGATTTACCGCTGTCGCCCCCAATGTGAAAGTGCCCTTACAGATGCATTCGCAAGTGTGAACGGGGCCTTACTAATTTACAGTGGTGGCCCATGGAATAGCATGTAGGTATGTACATAAATAAGTGTGGCACAAATGAATGACACAAAAATCGCAACTACTAGAAGAAAAGTGAAAAAAGTCCTGTCACTTACTTAAATCATTAAAGTATAAATAAAGGCAAAGCTTTTTTCTTTTTCGTTTTGGATAGAGTGGAGATGGATTAGAACACCTGTCAGGTTTTTATTGCTGTCTGTGCTCCTTTTAGGGAAATTCACCTTCTCTATTTATTCTGTTTACCATTATCATGGAAAGTGAAAGTAAAAGAAAATCCCAAATTTTGGGTTGTCCCCAGAACAGGAATAGTGGTGACTCTAGTACTGGTGAAAACCAGGGATTCCCTCACTTTACAGGGATTTTCCCTCGCTTCCTGTTTGGCTATGAGATAATTTTTACTTCCCACAAATAATTATGTATCAGCTGGGAGAGGAGTGAAATACCATAGCTTGTCACTTAAGTGACAGTTCTGAGTCTGCCGTGGCTGCTGACATCAGATCCAAGATGGTGGTGCCCAGCAGCAGTCTTGGGCCTCTTGGATGTCTACACAAGGGAGACCTCTAAGGCAAGGGTAGGCAACCTGCGGCCCTCCAGCTGTTGCAGAACTACAAGTCCCATCATGCCTCTGGGATTAATTGTAACTGCCAGCCGTGCAATGCCTCATGGTAAATGTAGTTCAACAACAGCTGGAGAGTCACAGGTTGCCTACCTCTGCTCTAAGGTCACATAAAAATCTTATGGGAAGATTTTTGTTGAAATGAATAATATGGTGACAGGATTTCTTTAACCACTTGCTGACCTTCCGCCGCAGCGTGACGGCGGCAAGGTGGCTCGTTATCGCGAAACGCCATCACAGGACGGCGGCCGCAATAACTAGCATTGTGAGCGCGCGCCGCCGGAGGCGCGCTCACTGTGTTCGGGGGGAGCCAGGGAGTGGGTGCGGCGGACTCGATCGCCGCCGGCTACCCGCGATGGCCCCCTCCGCACTGAAAGAACGGAGGTCAGTGTAAGTAAACACGGATCTCCGTTCTGTTAGAGGGGGAAGGGCAATGGTCACAGGCTTCCTGTATAAGGAAGCCGTGATCATCCCCTTCCCCCAGCCAGGGCAGCCCCCATACAGTTAGAACACGCCCAGGGAACACAGTTAACCCTTAGAGCGCCCCCTCCAGGTTAACCCCTTCACTGCCAATGGCATTTATACAGTAATCAGTGCATTTTTATAGCACTGATCGCTGTATAAATGCCAATGGTCCCAAAAAAGTGTCAAAATGGTCCAACATGTCTGCTGCAATATCGCAGTACCGCTAAAAATCGCAGATCGCCACCATTACTAGTAAAAAAAAATAAAATAAATAAAAACCCCAGAAATTAATTCTCATCATCCCTAAACACGGCAACTTTTGCGCAAACCAATCAATATACGCTGATTGCGATTTTTTTTTTTAACCAAAAATATGAGGAAGAATATAAATCGCCCTAAACCGATGGAAAAAATTGTTTTTTTATTTTTTTTTTATTTGTATTTTAGCAAAAAGTAAGAAATTTGGGTTTTTTGCAAAATTGACGCTCTTCTTTTGTTTAAAGCGGCGATCAGAAACTACGCAGAGGTGATCAAATACCACCAAAATAAAGCTATATTTGTGGGAAAAAAAGGACACAAATTTGTTTGGGTACAACATCGCATGACCGCGCAATTGTCAGTTAAAGCGATGCAGTGCCAAATCGCAAAAAGTGCTCTGGTCCTAAAGTGGGAAATCCTTCCGGGGCTGAAGTGGTTAAAGTGTAAAGCCAAAACTTTTTTGGGGATTGTATAGAAAAGGTTTAAAAATGTTTTGCCTCTTGCTTTCATTACAACTCTAAAATGTAGGATTTCCCCTCGTTTCTCAGTGACAATGGCTACTAGGACAAATAAAGAGGTGAACCAACCCAGTTGGTCACAAACATTAATACAAATTTGTAGAGGATCTAAACCTTCCCTACTTTACCAAGAAAAACTTTGCCTTTACATACATTTTAATGAGATGGCAAATGTTTGACACAGCCAAGTAACTGTCAGAGCAGTTTGGAGCATGCATACTTGCACTTTAATATCCCTTCTCTAAGCTACATTATCTAACTTCTATATGTGATCATGCCTCCTGACCCCAGCAGACAACCCTGGCTAATCAGAGGTGGTTCTCTAGCTCAATCCATTAGGTCTGGTCTAATGGACAAATGTCACAAATAACTGGCCAGGTTACACAAATTTCCCCTGTATTTTCTCTAGTTCTATGACTTCCTATGATCATTGCCTCCACCTAGTGATCAAAATGTTGCAGATTTTCTGATTGAGCTATTTCAGAGAAATATACTGAATTCTGACCACTAGATGGAGCTGACAATCATACAAAGCATTAGGGAAAATTGGTGCAGCCAGGACGAATGCTTGTCACACTTGTCCAACAAATGTTTTTTGTTTTTTTTAATAGACCCCTATGTGTTCATACACTTGGATTTTTTTTTTGCTTACCATCTTATTGTTGATCTCATGGAAGTGGATTTCACATACTTTTTCCACAATATCTTCTCCTTCGAAGGTAACAAAGCCAAACCCTGCAATTATATTCATTTATTTATTTCAAGTACTTATATAACGCTGTTAATTTACACAGCGCTTTACATATACATTGTACATTCACATCAGTCCCTACTCTCAGGGAGCTTACAATCTAAGGTCCCTAACTCACATTCATACATATACTCGGGCCAATTTAGACAGGAACCAATTTATCTACCAGCATGTCTTTGGAGTGTGGGAGGAAACCAGATTACCCGGAGGAGACCCACGTAGGCACATGGAGAACATGCAACTCCAGGCAGGTAGTGTCGTGGTTGGGAATGCGAACCAGCGACCCTTTTGCTGCCAGGCGAAAGTGCTATCCACTACACCACTGTGCCGCCCCATTATAAATGAAAAGTGGCACTTAGCCATACTAATTTAAAAACAAAGGGAAATGGTCAACCTGGTCAGAACATACTAGCTGGCAAAGGTAAGTGACAATATAAATATTTGCCATATCCAGTGTGTTTAGTGCACTACACAAGGAGCATTCTGCTATATAGTTACATCTTTTATTTGAAATTAACTTTGATAAAGTCAGGAAAGTTAGGGAAGCATGGAGGTAAATACACTTTTAATAGAAATGAACATGAGGAGCAAATACTACAGCTTACTCTAAAGCTTACTCCAAACTGCGGGCCGGGAGCCAGATGTGGCCTATTGCTTAGCTTTATCCAGCCCTTGAGGCACTTTTCCTCACACTGATAAAATACACTATTTCTTCCACTGACACCAACAATGGGACATGATTCTTGCTACTGACATCAACAATTGGGCCCTATTTGTCCCACTGACACCAACGATGGGGCATTATTCCTCCCACTGATACCAATTGTGGTTCACTAATCCTTTCACTGATACCAATGATGGGTCACTATTTCTTCCACTGACACCAATGATGGGGCATAATTCTTACTACTGACATCAACAATTGGGCACTATTTGTCCCACTGACACAACGATGGGGCCCACTGATACCAATTGTGGATCACTAATTGGGGCATAATTCTTGCTAATGACATCAACAATTGGGCACTATTTGCCCCACTGACACCAACGATGGGGCATTATTCCTTCCACTGATACCAATTGTGGTTCACCAATTCTTTCACTGATACCAAAGATGGGTCACTATTTCTTCCACTGACACCAACGATGGTGCACTATTCTTTCCACTGACACCAATGATGGGGCACTATTCCTCCACTGACACCAACAAAGGGGCACTATTCCTCCCACTGATACCAAAGATGTATTGTTTTCTCCCACTGCGGCCAGGACAATTTCTACTCCCAATGGCCACAGTTCGGCCTCCCTAAAGTCTGAAGGACAATCAACTGGCCCTTTGTTTCAAAAGTTTGGAGACCCCTGCTCTATGGCCCCATTCACACATAGGCCCTAGGTGGAAAAATAGGCAGCTTATCCACATTTTTACAGCTCCCCTGACTACCCACCTAAACTGCACAATGGTGGCTAAAGGGGGTAAAACATAATGCATGTATAATATGTATTACCTTCTCTGGCCACCAGTGCAGTTTAGGAGGGCAATATAAATGTGGATTACCACCTGTTTTTATCACCCCTGGGCACTACAGGTCGCTTTTCAGAAGGGTGGTACACAGTGTCACCCATGTGAACAGTGAGAAAGGGTCTTAATTAAGGTCTTATAATCAACTCTTTAACATTTGATAATTAATTACATGCAACACAAAATGCAGCCATTGATGAGCTACTGACACTATTATCTTACCACTGCAACTGAGCTAAAATAAGAAAGTTCTGCATAATATACTATGACCAGATTTCACAGAGCATCTAACAGGATTAATAAAAGGACAGTAGGAGCATACTTCATGACGTGCTGTGTCATTTTCTCTCTCAGCTGTATCCTGTATCCCCTAACATTAAAATTTGTAAGGCTGGTTTAAAACGGATTGGTGTCTCTGACCAGGTTGTTAGACCAGTTTGTTAGAACAATTTCTTTTTTAAACTTACAGTGCATATTCTATCATCAGAAGCAGGCTTGTTCCACCAGATCACTGTTAAAGGCGATTGGGATGCAGTGGTACTCTACAGCAATGCTTGCATTAAAAAGTATCAAGCAAACAGGCCATGTTCCTTGTATACATATCAAGGAATGATTTTCTGTTTTCACTGTAGCGGGTCTATAACATGATGATATACACCAGTTTGGAAATATGTGTCACCTTACCGAAGTTATCCTACAAGTTCCAAAATATGTGAAATATAGGTAATTTTACTAAAGCAGCCTTTCTCAACCAGGGTTTTGTGAAACCCTCAGGGTTCCTCCAGAGGTTGCTAGGGGTTTCTTGAGCAATGGTCAACTTCTGCCTCTGGTATGAGTAACTGCTGACAACAATGATCTTTTTAGCTATCTGTAAGGGAAAGGGGGATTATTCCCAATAGCCATGAATGTAAGAAGTATTGTTACCAGTGAGCATCACACTAAGCTTCTGAGAGCTATAGATCTAGTAATTATTGGCAGGGTTCCCTGAGCCTGAAAACATATTTTAGGGGTTCCTACGTGTTGAGAGGTTGAGAAAGGCTGTTCTAAATGATCTAAATAGACAAGACAATGATTTTTCATGGTTTGGAGTCCCAAGGGAGCCATGGCCATCTAACCAAAGCGATTTATCCTTTTTGCTCAACCACATTTATAGTACATTTTTCATTTTTAAATGACAATCTACTCAAATACTACTGGCTGAAATCTGGTGTTCCATACCCCCCGGGGATCAATTATATTTTAAAGAAATATACATGCCTAGATATTGACAATAATTATGCATTATCCAGGAAGTATTTAATATTTGCCAAAACAGATGTAGGCAATGCCAATGTACTGTGACCTCATATAAAGTCTTCAACAGTTCTGCCATGAAATATGATTTAGCCCTTCTAAAATCGTATTGTAAGTTGGGCAAAAAAGACCTATCGATCTATACAGCAAGACTACCAGGAATGATTATCTTTGGTGCTTACCCTGTTCAGTGACCAACAGACAACAAGACTCCTTCCCTTAGGGCTACCCTCTTTGCCCTGCCATGACAACCACCTAGGCTAGTAACAGTGTACAACCTCAGGACTACCTCCCAATGGGATTTGAATGGGGCCCGAGGGGCCAAATAATCATCCTGCAGTAGGTGAATAAAGCCAGAATTATTTTAAGCATTGTTACGTCACCTCAATCATTGCCTGAACCGATTTTGTTGAGCATGCCCAGTGCCTACTGCTATTCTCAAATCTCTAGTCTATCTTTGCACAATATTAAAGTGATACTAAACCCTCACGTTTTTTCGCCTATATCTGTTACTAAATAATAGCATTGCATGAGAAGTCTTACCTTTTGTGTCATTTTCGCTTCTAAGTTGTTTTATTTAGGCTCCGTTTTTCCCATTTCCAGTTGTCCTGTTTGATGGGTGACCCGTGTATTGCCGATCTCATAGTGTCAAAGCACATGGGAGGCAGAGCTACAGCGTCCTCCGTGCCCGGGGACACTGAGTGCGGGCGCAGCCAGCGTTCCTACGCAGGGCTGTAGTCACATAGGTGTGAGCGCGCACGCACAGGTGACGCTATGAGATCGGCAATACACGGGTCACCCAGCAAGCAAGACAACCGGAAATGGGAAAAACAGAGCCTGAATAAAACAACTTAGAAGCGAAAATGTCACAAAAGGTTAGACTTCTCATGTAATGCTATTATTTAGTAACAGATATAAGCAAAAAAACGTGAGGGTTTAGTATCACTTTAAGTCTCCTATAGTGCATATCGATGGACATTATTATAGGAAAACCCTTTTACAGTCAGACTGCAGCACAGTAAAGCCCACGGTCATGAAGTCAGTAAAGAGTTGTCATTGGACATATGCAATTACATGCTATGTAACTGTACTCCAATTTACAAAGGGCCATTAACAACTAATCCGATACTCTACTAGAATCGTAGTCAGAGGCTGAAATAATTCAAGAATTACAGATTACAGTACTGCAGCAGGTCAGGAGAGTAGTATAGCTATGTCCTATAGCAGTGATGGCGAACCTTGGCACTCCAGATGTTTTGGAACTACATTTCCCATGATGCTCATGCACTCTGCAGTGTAGTTGAGCATCATGCTAAATGTAGTTCCAAAACATCTGGGGTGCCAAGGTTCACCATTACTGTCCTATAGTTATAGCTATAAAGAACTCCCTTTGCCATTTTAAAATATTGCTAAAGTCATGTTGCAAACAGGCAGATGGTTTAGAGATTTGGGTGATCATAGGGTGATGTGATAATAACTCAACAGTAGAGATGGGCCATTGGGTTTTATCAACTGCCAATATTATAGGCTTATATATGGCGCCTATTTTTTTTTTTAAAGAACATATATTGCTATCTACTGGACACAAGTGTTTACTTTATACTGTGCCCACATCTTATAATTAAATTCATGAAATTCAGGCCATATGGAGCCTGCGTCTTTACTACAGTGGTCTCTTTGCATAGTGCTGCTGTGATTGGAGAAGAGGCTGGTCACAGCTCATGTGATTGGACTCTCCGCTTACTGCGGTGCTCCACCTGCTTTGAAGCCCAGGAAGCAAGCTGAGCACAATGTACATTTGTAATGCACACATGTGCTTTATAATAGTATTTTTTTATGGTAATGCTTATAATTGGGGATCCATTTTTAAAGCATGCATTTACTGTAACCTACACTTCAACATACACATGACATTCCTCCTGAGTCCTAATACAGCCAGCACTGTGACAATTCTCCTTTTTGCATTGGGAAAACAAACACAGGAAGAATCCTTAGCGCATGCATTTTGGTAAGATAAGAAATGTAAATAGGCAACAATTAAAATGAATTTAAAGAGATAATGCTTTTATCAGCTTTAGCTTGTGTATTCACTAATAAGGCTATTGTCAATTACTTTTGAAAAGGTAGTAAAAACTTTGCATATGCATAAGAAATGCATGTACTGTGTTTGCATTGCATTTCAGAGGCTTCCCTATTGACCCCAACTGAATAAAAAACTGGGTGTGGAACCTGCTTGAATAGGATAAGCTGGGTTCACACAAACCAAAATGCAAAAGAAGCAGTAGTGTGCCCTGCCCTGTTGGGGTCTATTGATATTACCAAGAGTGAGTTTGAGGAGCTCCAAAAACATGTGTTTCCAAAGTGCAGACACCACTGAACACTAGGACATGCCACTTTGATACTGTAAGAGAATCAAGGCACTGATAACATAGATATGGCAAAAAAATAGAATAAATTAATGAGTATAGTGCAAGGTGAGCTGTGCAAGCTTATATGAGAATACATTACAGATAATATAATGTTTACATATTAAACTTTTTTGCATTATTCCTACAAGTTTGTAGATTTATGTTGCTTCTCAGTTTTGTTCTGTATAAAAAAAAACTAATTTACATTAAAGTAGAACTATATAGCCTACCATTAAAAAAGTAATTTTAACATAGTTATTATTTTTTTATATGTAAACATAAATCTTTAATACTCTTAATTGTATCCAGCAGGTGGCACCACAGGCTATTTCTTGGACACGTTTTTCCATATCACCCTTTGCTTTGCTGAATAAGCCTATTGTTTACAAAACACAATAGCTCAAGCTGAAGTTTACACACAGGTGAATGGACCAGAGTGGTGACTGCCCTTAGCTTGCCTGTCAAGACTGATCTCTGTGAAGTTTCAATAGTTTTTATTTGGCTATTAGGCCTCATGCACACAGGATGTTTAAAAAATGTTATAAAAACGCCAGTAGCGTTTTTGAGCGTTTTTAGATTAGCGTTTTTTTTTTTTTTTCAATGGATCAAAAACATCCAAAGACGCTGGTTAGCCGCATTTTTCAGCGTTTTACAGCTGAAAAACTCCTTTCAGAACCCACTAGTCTTGTTTTTTTTTTTTTACAGCTCAACAACGCCACAGCCCAAAACAGTTGATAACAGCCTATGTGTACCTGGACACATAGGATAGCATGATGGGGAGTTTACTGACTGTAGAAAAAACACCTGAAGCCAAAAACAGCAGCTGTAAAAACATGCATGAGGCCTTACAAGAAGATAACATGCAATAGTTCTGCCTACGCAGGGGCTAGCTTTAACAACTGTAACAAGAGTTAGTTTGCCAAAGGCAAAAAAAAAAAAATGAACCTCTCCTGAGACTGGATATAACAGCAACAGATAGGCATGGTCCAGAGGTTGTAATGGCCAGAGGGTCCTAAGGAGGTTCCCAACAACAACAGACATGCCCTGGGCTCTGCAATATCCATATAGTGGAATAGTATACATCCTGTGCAAGTTCAAAAAAGGAAGGACCAAGCAGAAGATTTCTATGAAGTTTCAATCTGAGAGAGAAAGACTGAAAGTAAACAGATCCTGCTGTGCACTGTTTATCAAAAACCCAGAGGTCTTTATATATGCACATTTTAAATTATTTTGGAACTTTATTGTTTTATATATTGGACATAATATATAGATAGATAAAATGAAGAAAGTCCAATCTGCAGCACCTAGTAAATTTATTTTAAGAGTGAAAAACTCAAAGAGACAAAAAAAATCAACGTTTCAGATCAATCAAGATCCTTCATCAGGATTGCAAGCTTGCTATTCCTGATGAAGGATCTTGATTGATCCGAAACATAGATTTTTTTTTGTCTCTTTGATGAGTTTTTTACTCCCTTAAAATAAATTTACTAGGTGCTGCAGATTGGACTTTTTTAATATATTGGAGTCTAGGTGTTCTCCACTGCCTGCCCTGCACCAGAAAGATTTGAATTATATGCCGGGTGATTGCAGTCCTGACCTGTGTGTATGTGTGTGTGTGTATATATATATATATATATATTTATATTTATTTATTTTTTAAACAAGAAATCTAAAATGACTAAACAAAAATCTAGAACAGTTTAGAAATGTAAAAGTGTTTTAAAAAAATAAAATAAAATTTTCCCTCTAAAACTGCAGAAAGAATAGTCTTCTTTTATTCGTATTTATCTTATAATTACCTAAAAAAAATTTCCTACACATTCAAGTCAATCTGATCCATTCTAGGCAAAGCTTTCTCTGCTCCAGGACTTATTAGCATGGACATCCTTATTGTATATTAAAAGGCTTTCATATCAAATTTTACAGAAGAACAGATTTCGATCGATGAACATTTCAGTGCTGTGTTCCAAGGTAGATAAACATCACCCGGATAAAATGGGTCAGGTTGACGTGTCTATACGCCATATATAATTGTGTGCTGTGAAAGTCACACAAGTGAGTCACTTATGAAGAACAGCTGCAGGGAGCAGAGGGAGGATGGACAGGTATTCTGTGTCAGGAAGGGAGAGAACAATGGAGCTGTGTCCAGATCGGCAGCTAGGCTCTGCACTGACCACATGCTGAACACTCATCACCAGAAACTTGCATTTTTACACACATAAAACCCTCCGCAAAGAGGATTATCAAATCACACAAAGCAGATCTGTGGAGCCACATTTCTGCGAAATAACTGAGAGCACTGACGTAGGTACACACACATGCGCACAATACCTACCTCTGTGCCTGTTTGTTGTTTTATCAAACATTAGCATGGCATCATCAACCTGTATGAAAATGCAAAGAGAATGCGGTCACTTAAGAAAATAAAAATAAAAACAGCACTTTTTTTTTTTCTTTAAATAGCAGAATATTAGATCGCTCTAATACTGGGGGTGCAAAACCAACATACTAAAAGTACTTGTAACTAGAATAATGCTGAATACTGAAAATGACACAAGTGGACGATGTAAGGGGAAAACAGGGAGGGAGGGGGGTGTGAACCGCTGCAGTGTAAAGAATAGGGAAAAAGGAGAAATAAGGGGCCACACAGTGACTCCAGGTTGAGGGAGGGGGGGGGAGGCATTAAAATGCATGAGGTGCCCAGAGATGACGGGGGAGAGGGTAGGAGTGCAGGGCCAATCTAGGGCTCCCTGTGTGTCCCGCTACTTTCAGAGCCTGCGAGATCTATGAGATATTTATTTACTCATCAGGTCAAACAGTTTCTTTCCTTTCAAACAAAACCCGTTTGGTTCTCTGGAGATTGAGCGGCTCTGGGAGTCCTGTCCTGTTACTATGACTGCAGCTTAGTATGTCCTGAGCCGCAGGGGAGAGGGAAAGAGGCAAAAGCTTTTGTGTGCAACTGAAAAGATGGGGGGAGGGGAGAGGGCCCCACCAGATATCAGGGGGAGAGAGTGTGAAACACAAGTGAAGGACAGAGTGCTAGGAAGAGAGAGAAACAAAGGAAAACACCCCCCCAAAAAAAAAAAAAAAAGTGAAACCATCGGCAAACAAGGGAAAAAGGTTTTATTTTTCGTGCATGAATGTGCAGGTGACCTGCTGTCCACAGGGGGGGGGGCTTTCTGCAACACAGTGCGCTTAGGTCATCTATGCACAGTGCATAAATCCTCCCCCCCCCCCCACTCAGTATACTGTGCTAGATAATCTGCTGCCCATGGCAGAGAAATCCGAGGCATCCGGAGATCTCTCCAACCTCCTAATTAAATGGGGAATCTAATCACCTTATAGCAAGGGCTTGACTGTCATGGGTTTATGACGTGGCGGGGTCATCCTCAGGTGTTACGGATGGGACAGGGGGGAGGGCTGTCATACTTTGTATTAATCTGATTATCCGTGTTTTAATATGTTTGGCTCATCTAATAATCTGCACATCAAAGCAAATATACCCAGCACAATAAAAGAGCTGAAACATCCATTATTCTTGTGTTCAAGCAACCCCCCCACCTGCATTCTACTGTTGAAACCTCCCCACGTGCTGGCCATTGACGTGGGTGAGAATGCTTTACCAGCTGTCATGGAGACCACAGGTCCCCAGCAACTTAAAGTGACACTAAACAATATCCTTATTCTCCAAAAAAAAAAAAATACATCCGCCACTTCAAGGCCTTGCAATCTATTTTTCATGAAATGTTATTTATTTTAGGTACTTATATAGCGTTTACATATGTATTGTATGTTCACATCAGTCCCTGCCCTCAAGGAGCTTACAATCTAAGGTCCCTAACTCAAATTCATACATACACTAGGGCCAATTTAGACAGGATCTCATTTACCTACCAGCATGTCTTTGGAGTGTGGGAGGAAACCGGAGTACCCGGAGGAAACCCACGCAGGCACAGGGAGAACATGCAAACTCCAGGCAGGTAGTGTTGTGGTTGGGATTCAAACCAGCGACCCTTTTGCTGCTAGGCGGAACTGCTATCCACTACCACTGTGAAATTGTTTCTTGCTGTGTCTTTCTGCCTCCTTTTAATGTGTATTTTTTTTTCCATGAGCTCCCGAACTTCTTCTTTTCCCCCCACACTTCTGTTCCTTTGGAACATTACTTGTGGCTATGCACATCTTTAGATTGTAAGCTCTTGTTCCTTCTGTATTGTAATTGTACTATCTCCCCTCTACATTGTAAAGCACTGCGCAAACTGTTGGTGCTATATAAATCCTGTATCATAACAATACCAATTACAAATTCCATAGTTTGTATCCCAGAAGAAAGCTACGTTCCTTCAAACAGCAGAGAAAAACAGTAGCATAGTGGTTTTAGTGGTTAGCACTTACGCCTAGCAGCACTGGGGTCGTTGGTTCAAATCTCAACCACAACACTACCTGCCTGGAGCTTGCATGTTCTCCCTGTGCCTGCGTGGGTTTCCTCTGGGTACTCCGGTTTCCTCACACATGCCAAAGACATGCTGGTAGGTTAATTGGCTGCTCTCTAAATTGGCACTAGTATGTGGAGTTAGGGACTTTAGATTGTAAGCTCCTTGAGGGCAGTGATTAATGTGAATGTTCAATATATGTAAACCGCAGTGTAAAAATTGACAATGCTATATAAATACCTGCCTTGCAACAAGAAGTTGAAAAAAAAAAAAGGATTCTGGAGGAAGCTGAGAGCAATAGAAGGAATACATACTTATTTTTTTTTTTTTAAGCCAGAGTTTAATTAATGTCACTTTGGGGGATATTTACTAAAACTGGTACACACAGAATCTGGTGCAGTAACCAATCAGCTTCTAGGTTTTAGCCCTGGTACACACCAGTACGATTTTTGAGTTAACAATACATACTTTATTTAAGCCAGAGTTTAGTGTCACTTTGTAAGAGATTTACTAAAACTGGTGCTCACAGAATCAGAACCCTAGTAACCAATCAGCGTCTAGGTTTTAGCCCTGGTTCACACCAGTACAATTTTTGAGTTAACAATACATACTTTTTTTTTTTAAGCCAGAGTTTAGTGTCACTTTGTAGGAGATTTACTAAAACTGGTGCTCAGAATAAGAACCCTAGTAACCAATCAGTGTCTAGGTTTTAGCCCTGGTTCACACCAGTACAATTATTGAATTAAGAACACATACATCATTTAAGTCAGAGTTTAGTGTCACTTTGGGGGAGATTTACTAAACTGGTGCTCACAGAATCAGAACCCTAGTAACCAATCAGCGTCTAGGTTTTAGCCCTGGTTCACACCAGTACAATTATTGAATTAAGAACACATATATCATTTAAGTCAGAGTTTAGTGTCACTTTGGGGGAGATTTACTAAAACTGGCACACACAGATTCTGGCGCAGCCCTAGTAACCAATCAGCTTATTGAATTAAGAACACATACTGTACTTTATTTATTTATTTTTTTTTTAGCCAGAGTTGTTTAGTGTCACTTTGGGGGAGATTTACTAAAACTGGTATACAGAATCTGGTGCAACCCTAGTAACCAATCAGCTTCTGGGTTTTAGCCCTGGTTCACACCAGTACAATTTTTGAGTTAACAATACATACTTTTTTTTTTTAAGCCAGAGTTTAGTGTCACTTTGTAGGAGATTTACTAAAACTGGTGCTCAGAATAAGAACCCTAGTAACCAATCAGTGTCTAGGTTTTAGCCCTGGTTCACACCAGTACAATTATTGAATTAAGAACACATACATCATTTAAGTCAGAGTTTAGTGTCACTTTGGGGGAGATTTACTAAACTGGTGCTCACAGAATCAGAACCCTAGTAACCAATCAGCGTCTAGGTTTTAGCCCTGGTTCACACCAGTACAATTATTGAATTAAGAACACATATATCATTTAAGTCAGAGTTTAGTGTCACTTTGGGGGAGATTTACTAAAACTGGCACACACAGATTCTGGCGCAGCCCTAGTAACCAATCAGCTTATTGAATTAAGAACACATACTGTACTTTATTTATTTATTTTTTTTTTAGCCAGAGTTGTTTAGTGTCACTTTGGGGGAGATTTACTAAAACTGGTATACAGAATCTGGTGCAACCCTAGTAACCAATCAGCTTCTGGGTTTTAGCCCTGGTTCACACCAGTACAATTTTTGAGTTAACAATACATACTTTTTTTTTTTAAGCCAGAGTTTAGTGTCACTTTGTAGGAGATTTACTAAAACTGGTGCTCAGAATAAGAACCCTAGTAACCAATCAGCTTCTAGGTTTTAGCCCTCGTTCACAACAGTGCGGCTACTTCAGCGCAATTTCAACGCCACTGATCAGTGCGATTTTCATGTGCCATTTCATTTAACAGGCAAATCGCAAAAAAAGTAGTGCAGGAACCTTGACTTGAGACGATTCGAACGGTTCCATTGCTGGCAGTCAGGTGCGACTTGTCATGCGATTTAACTGTCAAATCGCATTGCGTGAACAGGGCTTACTGCCAAAGCCTAACTGACGTTAGAAGCTGATTGGCTCCCATGCACAGCTGCAGCAGATTTTGCACTCTCCAGTTTTAGTAAATCTCCCCTTTAAGTCTGGAGCTTTCATCTAAAGTCAGTAGCGGGCTTGCAGTGTAAACTATTATTACCACGCTCGCAGCGACACCGGCCACACCTTGAAAACCGCACACTCACCTTTCCGAACTGCTCAAAATATTGTTTTACATCTTCCACAGTTGTATTCACAGAGAGACCGCCCACGAAAATCTTCTTTGTCCTTGTCACCATCTGTAATAATTAAGAGTAATCAGGTGACATGACTGAAGCACACACTGACCAGGAGGCTACAGAACACAGGTGCTGTTCCTGCACATGGCATAAGCGATTATTATTTTATCTGCGTTGCTTCACCAGGAGGCGTTGAAAGGTATTATGCTGATGCTTGCAGAACAGTAAAAGCAAGTACTCTATGAGATTTTACAAAGGCAAAAAAAAAAATCTGACAAAAGCAATCACAGCAATAAATAAAATGAGCCTTGGTTTGAGGGTCTCCCAGCTGCCCCTAATTACCCCTGGCGCTAAGCTTCCTGGCTCTGACACCAAGATACCGTCTGTCAACAAACTACTTAAGGGAATTAACCCAATTCTGCCAGTGTTTGCAGGACCCAATTCTGATCCACCTGCTAGTTACTGGACTTAAGCCGATTGCTTTCCAATAGTTACATCTCCCTCCCATCCCCTCTCCCTGCTGCTTTAACTGCTTGCCATGACTCCCTCTAATAGAGCGTGTGTCGGAATATTTAGGCAGAAACACGTTTGCTCGCTTAACAGACGCCCCTTGCGGCCCCTTTCACACTTGTGCGACTTGGGACTGCAAAGTCGCATGAAAAGTCGTACCCCATGACAGAGGTGGCCCTAGGCAAAACCTAGACATCATGCCCATAATGGGAAAAAGAATTCAAGCGATTAAAAAAAAAAACACTTTATAAATTGCATATATTAACCACTTCCATGCCGAGACTGTTTTTTGGGTTCGATGTTTACAAGTTAAAAAACATTTTTTTTTTGCTGTAAAATTACTTAGAACCCCCACACATTATATATATTTTTTCTAACACCCCAGAGAATAAAATGGCGGTCATTGCAAAACTTTATGTTACACTGTATTTGTGCAGCGGTCTTCCAAGCGTGATTTTTTTTTGGAAAAATTCAGTTTTTTGAGTTAAAAAATAAGAAAAGAGTAGGCCAATTTTTTTTCCATATTGTGAAAGATAGTGTTACGCCGAGTAAAAGGATACCCAACATGTCATGCTTTAAAATTGCGCCCGCTCGCGGAATGGCGACAAACTTTGCAACTAAAAAATCTCCATTGGCGACGTTTAAAAAATTCTACAGGTTAGCAGTTTTGGGTTACAGAGGAGGTCTAGTGCTAGAATTATTATTCTCGCTCTAGCGATCGCGGTGATACCTCACATGTGTGGTTTGAACACCATTTTCATATGTGGGCGGAGATACGTATGCGTTCGCTTCTGCACATGAGCTCGCAGGGACAGGGCGCTTTAAATTTTTTTTTTAATTATTTATTTTACTTTTAAATTTTACACTGTTCTTTTTTTTAAAAAAAAAAGTTTTGATCACTTTTATTGCTATTACAAGAAATGTAAACATTCCTTGTAATAGAAAAAAGCATGCCAGGACCTCTTAAATATGAGATCTGGGGTTAAAAAGACCTCAAATCTAATATTTACAGTAAAATGCAAAAAAAGAAAAAAAAATACTAATAATTTGAAAAAATTACATTGCAGAAAAAAAAAAAAAGGGCCCTTTAAGACCGTTGGGCAGAAGTGACTTATGACGTCGCTTCCGCCCTGCCATGTTATGGAGCCGAGTGAGCAGCTTCAGCCGCTCAGTCGGCTCACAGACACTGGAGGGAGAGGACCTGATCATCTACGCCGCCGCCGGGTCCGGTAAGTGGCGGAGATGACCAGAAAGCGTCAGGAGAGCACCTCTCCCGCCGCTGATAAAAGTGATCTTGCGGCGAATCCGCCGCTAAGACCACTTTTATCAAACACAGAATCGCCAGAAGGAAAAAAACAATATCTGAATGGTGCCTGTAGCTGCACCATTCAGATATCCAGGCTCAAAGTTATGACGTAATATGACGTGACCCTGAGGGAAGGGTTAAGAGCTTTAAAGTGCTGGTGTCAGTACCCTCTATCTCGGTGCTGGTGTCAGTGTCAAAGTAGGCGGTTGCGAGGCCCCTGTGAGTGTGAGGCCTTAGGTGACCGCCTAATTTGCCTAATTAGAGAGCCGCCTCTGCCCCATGATTTCCAAAGACTACCATTCATATCTGTGCGACTTCAAAGTAGTCCCTGCACTACTTTGGTCTGACTAAGGTCCATAGACCTCAAGATTACACAGGCATTGTTTCAAGTTGCATCAAAACCGCGGGAAAAAAATTGCGGTAAAATGGTGCGACTTTCAGGTCACACAAATGTGAAAGGGGCCTAAACCAGACCTTGGAAAACTGTAGCGTTCTAGCTGTACGGAAACTGCAAGCACATTGAGTGGCAAGGCATGGTGGGACTTGTAGTCCTTCAACTACAATATGCCAGTTCCTGTGCTGGACTCCTTACCTTGGGTTGGGCTCTGCGAGGAAATGCTACTTTGGGATCAATCTGAAATAAAACATATTACAAATATTTCAAATCTGTAGGCAGAAGTGAGAAAAATAAACTGAACAAAGAAGTTCTACACAAAAATAACTACAACCTAAGAAACGGATAAAATCATAAATTCTAGTGAGTAACGCAAAAGATTTGCACGGCCGGTAACACTGCACAAAGAACAGGAGGTAGTCCCCCGGAGTGATAATGCAGGCAATACAAAGATTGTTCTAGTGTGAGAAATGAAATATACAAACTGCAACAAAACCTAGGATTGAAGTCCCAGAACTTGGCCCTGAAACTTCAAGAGCGACACAAAAAAAAAAAAAAACAGCACCACAACCACATCTACGGTGTATTAAGATCCTAGAAATTACAGATTTGGCAAGCCTTGATTAACACACACTTAAAAAATATGTGCTAAAAAAAACAAACAAAAAAAAAAAAACGAAATCAACAGTATACACAAAACAGTCTAAAGAATAAAAGCAGCCATAAGATTAAAAAAAAAAAAGTGTGATGTGCAAAGTGTTTTGTGTTGTCCATGGCATCCGAACATCACAGTTGTAATTTTTCTAGGGAATTTTTGAACGCAAAGGGGGTAACATCTGGTATGGGCAACATAGTCACTTTCTATTCTCTTAGGCTTTCAACTTCGGGCCTTATATGGCTCAAATGGTAATATAAGGGTCATGTATTAAAGTGCTTAAAATGTGATTGCTGCAAAAGTAAAAATAAAAAATACTGCAGAAAATTGACTAAATATAAAATAAACATAATTAAAAAAAAAAAATATATATATATATATATTTTTTTTTTATTTTTTTTTTAAACTCTCACAAGCACTAATGATACACAGGACTAGGACATATTTCAGTAGAAAATGTATGATAAAACACTAATTTATTATAATGATTTCTAAAAAAAAAAAAAAAAAATACTAAAGTGTTATATGCACTTTTATTGCACTGGAGTGTTAATAATTACATTCTCCATATCAATGTGCTTACGTTTAAACAATATTGTACCAAAAGTAACTGGAATTTAGGAACCATAAGGGATCCCCAATGGAGCCAGATGAGCAATGACTTTTTCTAGTTCTGACGAGGCCCTTCTCTTAGGAACACATCTAGGGCTGATCCTATGTCAATGTAGCTGCACAGTAATGATCTGAAAAGTTACCATGACAACTGTAAACATACACTAGAGGAGTACCACTCGTTTCACAATTTATTGCTCAAGAAAAGACATACAGGTATGTGGAAACCCAGTGAGGGCCATAGCGCCATGTGCGCCGTTTAGGTGACCGAGTATCTACATTCCACCTAAACATTTCTTACAGCACCTGACCTGTGTAGCATAATTGATCCAACTTTAAATACCTTAAATACAAATTGTATATTTATAATAAAACAAAAGACGCACTTCCTAACCAATCCTGAGCCTAACTGCCGCTAATCCTTGGCCAAAGCAGAATAAAACATTTTAATACATCATTATTATATGCAAATGTCAGTTTTTTTTGTCTAAATTGTCATTTGTTGAAAAAATTCCAAAATATATTTCTCACAATTAGGTCAAATCACAAAGTTTCAATACAAGAATACTGATTAATATATTAGCCACGTGACTGTAATTTTCAGCTTTCAGGGCCAGTTAAGAACACAAAAATGCACTCCGTTCCGGATCAGTTTTTGCTTGCAGTTCACACCACACGCAGTTCCAGTGCGTTTTTGATACAACTTGCTGTGTTCCAGTAGAGTTCTGTGCAGAAAAAGTGCAGCATGCTCTACTTTTTTTCTGCACCGGAAACTGACTGCACTGCTGTGAACTATATGCTCTACATTTTTCTGCACCGGAAACTGACTGCAGTAGTGTGAACTATATGCTCTACATTTTTCTGCATCGGAAACTGACCGGAAACTGACTGCACTAGTGAGAACTATATGCTCTACATTTTTCTGCATCGGAAACTGACTGCACTAGTGTGAACTATATGCTCTACATTTTTCTGCATCGGAAACTGACTGCACTAGTGTAAACTATATGCTCTACATTTTTCTGCATCGGAAACTGACTGCACTAGTGTAAACTATATGCTCTACATTTTTCTGCATCGGAAACTGACTGCACTAGTGTGAACTATATGCTCTACATTTTTCTGCATCGGAAACTGACCGGAAACTGACTGCAGTAGTGTGAACTATATGTTCTACATTTTTCTGCATCGGAAACTGACCGGAAACTGACTGCACTAGTGAGAACTATATGCTCTACATTTTTTATTCACCGGAAACTGACTGCACTAGTGTGAACTATATGCTCTACATTTTTTATTCACCGGAAACTGACTGCACTAGTGTGAACTATATGCTCTACATTTTTTATTCACCGGAAACTGACTACACTAGTGTGAACTATATGCTCTACATTTTTTATTCACCGGAAACTGACTGCACTAGTGTGAACTATATGCTCTACATTTTTTATTCACCGGAAACTGACTACACTAGTGTGAACTATATGCTCTACATTTTTTATTCACCGGAAACTGACTGCACTAGTGTGAACTATATGCTCTACATTTTTTATTCACCGGAAACTGACTGCACTAGTGTGAACTATATGCTCTACATTTTTCTGCACTGGAAACTGACTGCACTAGTGTGAACTATATGCTCTACATTTTTCTGCACTGGAAACTGACTGCACTAGTGTGAACTATATGCTCTACATTTTTCTGCATCGGAAACTGACTGCACTAGTGTGAACTATATGCTCTACATTTTTTCTGCATCGGAAACTGACTGCACTAGTGAGAACTATATGCTCTACATTTTTTATTCACCGGAAACTGACTGCACTAGTGTGAACTATGGGCCAGTTCACACCATAGAAACGCAGTCCAGATGCGTTCCGGATGCTTTTCTGCATGCGCGTTTTTGACGCGTTTCTGGTCCGTTCCGGTGTGTTTTTGATGTAGTCCAGTGCAGTTTTCCCCCCTTTTTTTCTTAGGACATGTGCATTCCAGTGCGTTTTTGGTGCATGTAGGTGCATTCCAGTGCGTTTTTGGTACATGTAGGTGCGTTCCGGTGCGTTTTACCGCGTTCCAGTACAGTTCATTGCATGAAAAATGCAGCATGTTCTACTTTTTTTTCTGGAGCTGGAACTGACTGCACTGGTGTGAACTATGCCATTGGAAAACATATACTTTCCATGCATTTTTGATGCAGAATAAAAACGTACTGGGCTGCATGTGGTGTGAACTGGCCCTATATGCTCTACATTTTTTCTGCACCAGAAACTGACTGCACTAGTGTGAACTATATGATCTACATTTTTTCTGCACCGAGAACTGACCGGAAACTGACTGCACTAGTGTGAACTATATGATCTACATTTTTTTTTTGCACCGGAGACTGATTGCACTAGTGTGAACTAGAGCCATTGGAATACATGGAAAACACTGTGCATGCATTTTAGTGCAGAAAAAAAGTGCACGGAACTGCATCTGGTGTGAACTAGCACTCTATGAACGCAGTTAAAAATAACTGTCACTCTTTTTTTTTGGCAAAATTAAAAGATTTTCATTTTGGTGTCTAATGCTGGCCATACACTATACAATAAAATCGTCAAAAAATTGGTCATTTGGAAAGTTCGTTCATTTTTCGGCCAGTTAATGGGCACAAATTGGTAATCGGTTGGGACGTTTTGGAGCAAAAAAAAAAAACAAAAAAAAACGAAGGACAAGTTTGGAAATTTTCGGCCGAATGAACGATAAATCGAAAGGTAAATGTGTTCTCCATCCAAACTTTTTGCACTAGGTATATGTGAAAAAAAAAAAACGGACAAAGAATGGATTCATGCATGTCCATTGAACGATTTATCGGTCATTAGGTGATGGCACTATCATTAGCTCGCACAGCCGATTGTTCGTTTTTTTGAAAATGGGTTCGGCCGATTTTTCGTATAGTGTATGGTCAGCATTAGCTTTAGTTGACAAACCTAACAGACCTGGATAAGGATCTTTAGTTTGAAAAAAGTGACAGTTATTTTCGTTGCGTCCGATGGCCAGAAAATAGAAATCCCTGTATTGCAGGCAGTTATTGTTCACTCAAACAATTATGGCCTGAGAAGCAGGGGTGATGGAATGGTAACCCTTAACTAGTTCTTGGATGATCGGCTATTTTTCTACGGGACATGAGGCCTCCTGGTATGACAGAAGCAATCCAAAGGTCAGATTTGGCAGGGAGTATGCGCACCTCATAGAGCAGACTTAAAGCAGGGAATGTTTGTGCTCCTGGGCATCAAGGGAGAGAAATGAAAACAGGAGATAGAATATCCCAACAATACCCCCTTGTCATGACATTCCTTTGTGCTATTTCAGCAAAGGCCAGGAAGATGCTATTAACTGAGAAAACTGCAGCTCAGAGCAGGAGGGAATGCACCAATTTCACATCACTAAACAGAAGTCACTATTGTTACAGGTAAATGGCACAGACACCTATAGCATTCAATAGCCCAGGAAAAGGACAGACGGAGACAGACAGTAGAAGAATCCATTATAGGGGAAAAAAAAAACTATTTTTTAAGTCTTTATTCCCAAATGGATACACTTACACAGATGTGTTGTTCACACAATGGCAGCACGTCGCCAATGGCCAACTACAAGCTTTGCACATTAAGACTCATTTAACACTCTATTGGCCTTTTTTTAATCATAGCATGATATAAAATCACAGAATATATCTTTCAATGGCCCGTCTTTACTAAAGCTCTTAAAATCAGTATTTATCTCACAAATCTACAGGTGAAATTATCAAGACAGCACTGAGAAGACTAAGGCTCTGTGCACACTAGCGTATTTTAAGCTAAAAAAATGCTGAAAAAATCACTTAAAATAATGCTGGTAATAGCTTTTTGTTGGCAGCGTTTTAGGAGCGTTTAGGAGCATTAGCATTTTATTGGCATTTTTGCAGTAAAAGGAAAAAAAAAGCTCAAAAAACGCTTTTAGTAGCGTCTAGGAGTGTTTGTGCTGGAAAAACGCTCCAGGAAACTCTACAAAAACTATTTTTTTCTGCTCCTAGATGCTGAAGCTCAGAAAATGCTAATAGCCTAAAGTCCTAGATTGCAACGAGCAGGGTCCTCTGATTCCTCCTGTATTGAATTGTATTGTAATTGTACTGTCTGCCCAAATATTGTAAAGTGCTGTGCAAACTGTCGGCGCTATATAAATCCTGTATAATAATAATAAAGTAGTGTGCATGGACACATAGGATAACACTAATTAGCTTCTAGGCGCAGAAAAAAAACGGTAATAGCTTCTAGGAGCAGAAAAAAATGCTAATAAAAGCTTCTAAGAGCAGAAAAAAATGCTAAGGCTCCATGCACACTGGCGTAAAAAACGTTGCTTCTAGAGGAGTTTTGTGTTCTGCCTGTAGAAGCAGCTCAATGTTATCCTAGGTGTCCATGCACATTAGGATGATTACAGGCAAATCTTGAGATCAACGTTTAGAGGCAGGAAAAAAACCCTTCTCATTTGCTTTCCTGATTGGAGCTTATTGGCAGAAAAAACTTAAAACTCTCCTAAACTCGTCTAAACTTTGTACAAAGAATGCTCTATATGAATGTTTTTTACTCCCAAGGGAACAGACGTTTTATAAGCCCAGTGAGCATGGAGCCTAATAACAGCTTCTAGGAGCAGAAAAAAATAACGCTAATAACAGCTTCTAGAAGCAGAAAAAAATAACGCTAATAACAGCTTCTAGAAGCAGAAAAAAAAACGCTAATAACAGCTTCTAGGAGCAGAAAAAAATAACGCTAATAACAGCTTCTAGAAGCAGAAAAAAAAACGCTAATAACAGCTTCTAGGAGCAGAAAAAAAACGCCAATAACAGCTTCTAGAAGCAGAATAAAAACGCTAATAACAGCTTCTAGAAGCAGAATAAAAACGCTAATAACAGCTTCTAGAAGCAGAAAAAAAAATAACGCTAATAACAGCTTCTAGAAGCAGAAAAAAATAACGCTAATAACAGCTTCTAGAAGCAGAATAAAAACGCTAATAACAGCTTCTAGAAGCAGAATAAAAACGCTAATAACAGCTTCTAGAAGCAGAAAAAAAACCCGCTAATAACAGCTTCTAGGAGCAGAAAAAAAAAAACGCTAATAACAGCTTCTAGGAGCAGAAAAAAAACGCTAATAACAGCTTCTAGAAGCAGAATAAAAATAATGCTAATAACAGCTTCTAGGAGCAGAAAAAAAAACGCTAATAACAGCTTCTAGAAGCAGAATAAAAACGCTAAAAACAGCTTCTAGGAGCAGAATAAAAATGCTAACAGCTTCTAGGAGCAGCAAAATACGCTAGTGTGCATGGAGCCTAAGGCTCCATGCACACTGGACGCTATAGGGCTGTTTCAGCGTCGGGCAGGAGACGCTGCTCACAAAACGTTCTATTTGCAGTGTTTTGTAAGCAGCGTTTAGCGGCTTTTTTTTTTTTTACTTCATTGGCTTCCATTGACTGCAAAAAATGCCAGACGCCGATATACCGGCGTTTAGTGGCGTTTAGTGGCGTTTACCGGCGTCTGGCGTTTTTTGTGGTCAGAAGAACGACTTTTGAACGCCAATTCAGGGCGTTCAGATAACAGCCCAAAAACGCCACTGCTGATAAAAGACAATAAACGACTATGTGTGCATGGACACATAGGATAAAATAATGTGGCGTTTTTGGGCTGTTAAAAAAAACGCCAAAACTGTCGTTTTTGAGATACAGTGTGCATGGAGCCTTAAAAGGTGCTAGCTTCCATCATTTTTTGCAATGTAACATAGGGGTTGATTTATTAAAGAAAATAGACTGTTCAGTTTGCAAAATAATTTTCCCCACAGCTTAGTGAATGAGGCGAAGCCCTGCTGATTTGCGTCATCCAATCATGTGCAAGCAAAATGCTGTATTTATTTTTTTTACTTCACAAGGCATGTGATTGGGTATTTTTTTTGCAAAGTGAAATTTCACCACATTTACCAAGCTAAGGGGAAAATTCAACTTCACTTGCAAAGTCAGCAGCCTATTGGCCTTTAGTAAATCAACCCCATAGTTACATAATAGATATGGCTGGAAACAGACACAGGTCCATCAAGTCCAACCTACAAAAGGCAATTTAATAAAGCTGGCCATAGATGGGTAGAATTTCAAAGGAAACTTCTTTTTTTCTAAGGTTCTAAGAAATTTTGTTCATTTTTCTATCCATAAATGGGTCAAATCGACATTCATTTTCAACTGCAGTGACGGGAAAATTCAAAGTAGAAGGATGGAAAACTTTTCTGGAATGAGCAAATTTTTAACAGTGTTTTCTGTAAAGTCCATTCATTCCCTGATTCCTCCTGTATTGAAGTGTATTGTAATTGTACTGTCTGCCCTTATGTTGTCAAGCACTGCGCAAACTGCTGGCGCTATATAAATCCTGTATAATAATTTGAAAATCAAATATTTAAAATAAAACAAAATCTTTTGAATGACAAACACGTTCTGAGAATTTTTGTAACAATTTCCTAAGACTTTTCCTTATAAACTGGAGCAGCTGTGCATGGCAGCCAATCAGCTTCTACCTTTCATTTTCAGAGCTTAACTGAACAAGCTAGAATCTGATTGGTTACTATGCACAGCTGCACCAGATTCTGTCTGCTCCAGTTTTGTAAATTCCCCCCATAATCTGTGTGTGGGCACTGCAATCTGAATCTTCTATGAATACCTTATGCCCCTGTAAAATGTGCTCATTATAAAGTTATTTTGAATTTGCCAACTCTCTTGGCTGATACCAAGGGAGTTTTCTCTCCACACTTTTACTGCTCTAAGTGTAAAGAACCCTCTATTCTAAATTGGCCCTAGTTATATGTGAGTTAGGAACCTTAGATTGTAAGCTCCTCGAGGGCCAGTTCACACCATAGAAACGCAGTCCAAATGGGTTCCAAGTGCTTTTGGGCCAGTTCACACCATAGAAATGCAGTCCGGATACGTTCCGGATGCTTTTCTGCATGCGCGTTTTTGATGCAGTCCAGTACAGTTCCCCCCCCCCTTTTTTTTTTCTAAGGACATGTGCGTTCCAGTGCGTTTTACCGCGTTCCAGTACAGTTCAGTGCAGAAAAAAATGCAACATCGACTTTTTTTCTGGAGCTGGAACGCACTGGAACTGACTGCACTGGTGTGAACTAAGCCATTTAATGCAATATAACCTACTTTCCATGCGTTTTTGATGCAGAAAAAAACACACTGGACTGCATGTGGTGTGAACTGGCCCTTAATGCAGGCACGTTTTTGGACATGTTTTTGATGCAGTCCAGTGCTTTTTGCCCCCTCTCCTTTCTTAACCCTAAGGGCCAGTTCCGGTGCGTTTTTTATGCTTTAGGTGCGTTTCTGGTACGTTCCGGTGCGTTTTTATTCTTTCCGGTGCGTTTTTGATACACTCCGGTGCGTTCCAGTACAGTTCAGTGCAGAAAAAATGCACCATGTTCTACTTTTTTTTCTGAAACTGACCGCACTGGTGTGAACTATGTCATTGAAAACCATATAACCTACTTTCTATGAGTTTTTGATACATAAAAAAAAAATGCACTGGACCGCATGTGGTGTGAACTGACCCTGAGGGTAGGGACTGATGTGCTCTCTTAGATTGTAAGCTCTAACAAGCAGGGCCCTCGGATTCCTACTGTATTTAAGTGTATTGTATTTGTGCTGTCTACTCTCAAGTTGTAAAGTGCTGCGTAAACTGTTGGCACTATATAAATCCTGCATAATAATAATAATACTAATACTACCTGCCTGGAGTTTGATTGTTCTCCCTGTGCCTGCGTGGGTTTCCTCCGGGTACTCCAGTTTCCTCCCACACTTCAAAAGACATGCTGGTAGGTAAATTAGATCCTGTTTAAATTGGCCCTAGTATGTATGAATGTGAGTTAGGGACATTAGATTGTAAGCTCCTTGAGGGTAGGGACTGATGTGAATGTACAATGTATATGCAAAGCGCTGCGTAAATTGACGGCACTATATAAATCCTGTATAATAAACTGTTGGCGCTAAATAAATCCTGTATAATAAACTGTTGGCGCTATATAAATCCTGTATTATAAACTGTTGGCGCTATATAAATCCTGTATAATAAACTGTTGGCGCTATATAAATCCTGTGTAATAAACTGTTGGCGCTATATAAATCCTGCATAATAATAATAATACTACCTGCCTGGAGTTTACATGCTCTCCCCGTGCCTGCGTGGGTTTCCTCTGGGTACTCTGGTTTCCTCCCACACTCCAAAGACCTGCTGGTAGGTAAATTAGATCCTGTCTAAATTGGCCCTAGTATGTATGAATGTGAGTTAGGGACCTTAGATTGTAAGCTCCTTGAGGGTAGGGACTGATGTGGATGTACAGTGTATATGTAAAGTGCTGCGTAAATTGACGGCGCTATATAAATCCTGTATAATAAACTGTTGGCACTATATAAATCCTGTATAATAAACTGTTGGCGCTAAATAAATCCGGTATAATAAACTGTTGGCGCTATATAAATCCTGTATAATAAACTGTTGGCGCTATATAAATCCTGTATGATAAACTATTGGCGCTATATAAATCCTGTATAATAAACTGTTGGCGCTATATAAATCCTGTATAATAAACTATTGGCGCTATATAAATCCTGTATAATAAACTGTTGGCGCTATATAAATCCTGTATAATAAACTGTTGGCGCTAAATAAATCCTGTATAATAAACTGATGGCGCTATATAAATCCTGTATGATAAACTGTTGGCGCTATATAAATCCTGTGTAATAAACTGTTGGCGCTATATAAATCCTGTATGATAAACTGTTGGCGCTATATAAATCCTGTGTAATAAACTGTTGGCGCTATATAAATCCTGTATGATAAACTGTTGGCGCTATATAAATCCTGTATGATAAACTGTTGGCGCTATATAAATCCTGTATGATAAACTGTTGGCGCTATATAAATCCTGTATAATAATGTGCAATATATATATGTAAAGCGCTGCGTAATTGACATCGCTATATAAGTACCTGAAATAATAATAATAATAATACTCCATTGCAAGTTATAATTCCAACTTTAAATGGTGGCCTCCCCAGGGACTTTGGGTTAAACTGTCACTACGGTCACCATTGATTCATTTGTAGATAGTGGTTATATTGGTTACATGGTAGATAAGGATGCAATGCGGTACTTGTCCTCGTTATCTATTGTTCTATTGGATAGCACGTTTTTTTTAAACGAATATACCTTTATCAAGGATCCCTTACTACAATTGGCTACCGACTGCACTAAAAAAAGAATCTAGCATCACATGTAGTCTTTGAAGGAAGAAAGCTTGTACAACTTAATCAACACTTTAAGTCTAGCAGCAAACTGGCCATTTGCAATCTAAACCATTTCTTGACCAAGAAGTGTATATTAAACAATCGCTGAGAGCAACTCATGTTCATTTCAAACAAAGCTCCCTGAGATCTATTAACATAACCTTCTATCCCCTCCATCTACAGTTAAATTATAATGAAGACTCCACAGCGGATCCCTTCTGCTTTCAACTGCTCTTTGTATGAAACGCACACTTGTCCCCTCCCAGGCAACAAAAGAAACTTCCCATCCGAGGAGCAGGGGGACAGCAGCATGTGCAGCACTGCTCCCCTCCCCCTGTGTCTGCAGAGACACCGTCCCCAGAGCCCAGCACTGATAAACAAGGGCCCACCGACTGCCACCGTCAGCTCACTGCAAGGACTTTACACATGGCTTCTTAAAGGGAAATCACTGCTCATCACTTCACATTTACAATAAAAAAAATAGTGTGATTTTCCATTTCTCCTTTAAAGATCATACTATCTGACCATACAATATTTGTGCTATAAATTGTAGATTTCATATGGGCACTTACCTTATCTAAAGCTGGCCATCCACTATACAACCTGATTGTACAATCTCCCCAGTTCACACATGTACGCTCTGCAATATCGCATATGATTTGCACCGCACTGCAAATCATATGCGAAGTCCGTGCGATTGTATGGCTGATATCGAATCGCATTCGGATCAAAGTCACACAGGACCCTTTTTTTGGTCCGCACCAGAATGGGTATGAACACCCATGCGATCCGATTCCTGTGCGAGTTTGCAGTTCGCACTGCGAGATGCGAGCTGAAAAGGGGGTGTCGTTAACAATGTATTGACACCCCCTTCAGTTCACATAGGGCAGTGTGAACTGCCACGCGAGTCGGGTGCAATGCGGGAACCCGCAGTGGATTCGTAGGGTTCCCACATCGCACCTATGTGAACCACGGCTAAACCTAAACAACCCATTCAATTAGTGTTAAAGTGGAACTAAAGTTGAAAAAAATGTGAGCAGGCAGGTTCTTTATTACAGAAAAGATATGCAATGGAGGTTGATTTACTAAAATTGGAGACTGCAAAATCTGGTGCAGTTGTTCAACTTCTAACTTCAGCTTGTCCAATGAAGCTTTGACAAAAAAAACTGGAAGCTGATTGGTTTCTTTGCAGAGCTGTAACAGATTTAGCACTCTCCAGTTTTAGAAAATCAACCCCAATGTCTTTTCTGCGATAAAATAACCTCACCTGGGTCTTTGCAATCTCCTGAAGAATGTAAACCGGACTGTGCATGCGCAGCTCAGTTCACATTTCCAGCACTGTCCTAGTGTGCTTGGATGAGTGACTTTTGTGCATGCATGGGAGTGACGTCATCCTGTGCCAGCCAAAGACCAGCACCCAAAAAGAGCCTGGGAGAAGATGCCAGTGTCGGCGAAGGACCTTACAGGCATGGGGCTTTTAGAACAAAGGTCAGTAATTTTTACTTTAGTTCCACTTTAAATCAGGCACTACGTTGCTTATGGTAGATCTAAAGGAGAATATACAATTCAATTGTATAGTGCTCTCTAGCTCCCTTGCTACCTCCTCCCACACTCGCCTCCAGGACTTATCCCATCCTCTGGAACTCCCTACCTCATATGTTCGGTCAGCTCCTACTCTGTCTGCCTTTGGGAGATCCTTGAAAACTCACTTATTCAGGGAAGCACTAAAAACTGTAGTTGAGTCACCTCCATCACATCATCCCATTACCTTTTGTACCATTCCCCCCCTTCCTTTAGAGTGCAAGCTCCATGAGCAGGGCCCCCCCATTTCCTTCTGTATTGAACTGTATTATAATTGTACTTTCCTCCTTTATATTGCATAAACTATTGGCGCTATATATGTTCTGTATAATAATATAGTGGATGGTTATCCCAACCAATCAATCTGCGTCCAATCAAACAACTCTTTGCGTTTTTCAGTAGCTCTAAAGGAGTTAGTACAAATGGCAACATGTGTAGCTATAGGTTCTTTAATACTTGAAAACGTGTAAAGCGGTCATGTGGTTCTGTAAAGTGCCTACATGTTTGATTGGCAGATGAGAAGGGACACTTGCAGTAAAACAGGTCCCATCACCTGTAAATGACGTGTAACACCCAGACAGCGATTACACGCTCATGTACAGAATACTCCTTCCCTGGGTGAAGATACTGGAAGCCCCAAGGGAGAAGGACTAAGCCTGATGACAACCTGATGAAAGCTGATCCTGACACCTGAAAATGGGCCTCCGAGTTTAGAAACAAACTGGATCTGACATCAACGTTGACACTGACATTTGTTTACCTTGTGTCATTCGGACACAGATCTTGTCTCTATTTGTAATATTTCTACAATAAAATACCCTAACAAATCATTTCCTTCCTGACCCTCATTTAACCCTTTACTGACTTATTCAACAAAAGCGCGCAAAAGACACGCTGGGGGGTGATTTACTAAGTGCAAAATCTGGCGCAGTTCTGCATAGAAACCAATCAGCTTCTAACTTCAGCTTGTTCAATTACGCTTTAACAAAAAAAAAGGAAGCTCACCTTACCGCAGGGCTGCCCGGTCCCTGCAGAGGGAGCAGACATCTTCGCGGCTCCGGTGCTGTGAGTGGCCAGAGACGCATGCACGCGGGAGCCCGTTTTTCCGGCGGACTTTCCGTCAGAATCCGGCGTTGTGCGCCAGGCCTTCGCTGGGACATCAGTGCACATGCGCCGTGGCGTCAGCGGCTGCATTGCAAATGGAAGTGCAGGTTTAGGAGATATTCATTTTACCTACAGGTTAGCCTTATTATAGGCTTACCTGTAGGTGAAAGTCACTTTTGGGGGTAGACAACCGCTTTAAGCTTTGACAAAATAACATTGAAGCTGATTGGTTTCTATGCAGATCTGCACCAGATTTTGCACTCTCCAGTTTTAGTAGATTATCCCCAGTGCAAAATCTGGGGCCGTTAGAAACCAATCAGCTTCAATGTTATTTTGTCAAAGTTTAATTGAACAAGCTGAAGTTAGAAGCTGATTGGCTGCCATGCACAGCTGCACCAGACATTTCCAGTTTTAGTAAATCAACCCCAGTGAGCTGTTACCCCAAGCAACCACTCAGAAGCTGAAACTGGAGAGTGCAAAATCTGGTGCAGTTCTGCATAGCAACCAATTAGCTTCAATGTTATTTTGTCAAAGCTTAAAGCGGTAGTCTACCCCCAAAAGGGACTTTCACCTACAGGTAAGCTTATAATAAGGCTTACCTGTAGGTAAAATGAATATCTCCTAAACCTTTACGGTTTAGGAGATATTCCACTTCCAATGCAGCCACTGATGCCACAGCGCATGTGCAGTGATGTCCCGGCGAAGGCCCAGTGCATAGCGCCGGACCCTGACGGAGAGTCCACCGGAAAGACAGGCTCCCGCGTGCATGTGTTTCACAGCTCTGGCCACTCACAGCGCCGGAGAAGAATCCGCACAGCAAAGATTTCGGCTCCCTCTGCAGGGACCAGGTAGCCCTACGGTAAGGTGAGTATTTCATAATGAGCTAGTATGCTTTTAGGTAGACAACCACTTTAATTGAACATGCTGATGTCAGAAGCTGGTTGGCTACCATGCACAGCTGCACCCGATTTTACACTCTCCATCATTAGTAAATCAACCCCAGTGAGCTGTTTACCCCAAGCAACCAATCAGAAGCTAGCAAAATGACAGCTGCAGTATGACAGGTTGCCACTGGGGAAATTCCTTCTCTTTCTTTGGCTCTTTTATTATATTAGAAATCATTATAAGCTTAATGTGGTCATTACTTTATATAATACTTGTACTATCACTGATGCAAAAAAATGCTCTGCTCTATTGGCTAAATCAAAATGGTTTTATACAAAAAAAAAACATGCAAACATAACTGAAATATAATATAAGTTAACTTAACTGTTTGATAGATAGATAGATAGATAGATACATCTATCTATATATATATATATATATATATATATATATATACATTTATTATTTTTAAATGCTCTTTTTTATTATTATTATCTGTTTAACTTAGACATGAGCCACATGTCTCATTTAGCCTTTTAATAATATTGCCCATGGGAATATATTTTTCAGTGTGTTTTCATACAGTCAGTTTGAAGCCTTCCTCTGCCACAAAGGAGGAACAGA
>BLSH010407509.1:245025-284355 GCA_018402905.1 Glandirana rugosa
TATATATATATATATATATATATATATATATATATATATCTATCTACATAGATAGATAGATAGATAGATAGTTTGTCAATTCAATTGAATATAATATAAAGTCAATACAAACGTACAAAAAAAAAACATATTTTGGTAAAACTAAATCGGTTATCTCGTCTCGTAAAAAAACGTAGTCACTATCATGTTCATAATATATTTCATTACTGGTGTAATTCGAATATTACTAAAGATTATATTATTTTCTCGGTTTCTTTCTCTTCCTTAAAGGGGTCACCGTTGGACTATATATATATATATATATATATATATATATATATATATCTATCTACATAGATAGATAGATAGATAGATAGTTTGTCAATTCAATTGAATATAATATAAAGTCAATACAAACGTACAAAAAAAAAACATATTTTGGTAAAACTAAATCGGTTATCTCGTCTCGTAAAAAAACGTAGTCACTATCATGTTCATAATATATTTCATTACTGGTGTAATTCGAATATTACTAAAGATTATATTATTTTCTCGGTTTCTTTCTCTTCCTTAAAGGGGTCACCGTTGGACAGTATATATATATATATATATATATATATATATATATATAGCATATGTCTTATTTCAACTTACTCCGGAAATGATAGAATAAAGCCATAACAAGGTAAGTCCCGATCAATGTTTTCAGCAGTGACCATTTGCTCCCAATATATGAGCTTCATTTGCCATACTGGAATTAACAAATCCATCCATATAAAACGGGGCAAAATAAAACCATGCATATTCCTATTCAGACCCTTTGACGACCCACTTATTCAAAAGCAAACTGATTTTCGAGTGCCCAGCAAGGCAAGCGCAAAGTATCATGGGCAATGTAGTTTATAGATGCGAGAGTAGGGATATCTGCCTCCAGAGGATGTGACTATATCAGTGAACCCAACGCATTACCAAATAAATAATTAATTTAACCATAATTAACCGCGTCCTTCGTAAATGACGTATCCATAATGACAGTCCAATGGTATAACAAAAAGTTACGTCACTTGTCTGTACCTGTTGCTGATCTAGGTTTTCTTATATATTAGCTTTAAAATAGAAAGCACGGATACTAATCGGCAAAAAGATCACAAACTACCAGAAGTCACTTTTAATAAACAAATAATTTTGTGTCGAAAAAAAAAAAAAAAATCATAAAGCAAACACACAAACATACAATTCTTAAGGAGGAAAAATGATAGAATAAATAACTAAAAAGCTAACAGACATTAATGGATATGTGACAAAAAAAGCATTTGTACAAACTGACGACCTTCTAACATCTGGTCTCCAGTAATCAACACAGCAGTCTATCTAGATTCTGTTTAGTAAACTAAAGTGTGGCATCACTAATGGGAATGACAAAACCTATACAACACAGTATCATACCTGCTTTCCCCCACATGCTGTCTAATATGCTTGCCTGCTAAATAAAAAAGATACTTTACTTTTCAAACAAATCACCAGCAAGTTGGCATTTTCTACAGCAGTTGACATCACAGGGCCTCTAACGCTGTAGTTCACCTCTAACACTTGCACTACGTGCGCTAGAAGTAAACTTTGTTTAAAAAAGAGCAAACTCTTCTTCCTGCAATTTTTCACCAAACGTCGTGTCGCCTCTTTTTTTTTTGGGTAGTAGACCCTAACTTCAATATTTTAATAATGAATCGTTTAACAAAAGCGTGACAATCCGATAAAAAGTACAATTGACCCACTTCAAATACAAAATCTCAGCTTTCACATGCAGCGGCTAACAGATCCTTGGTGATCAATGAAAAGATGAGGGTCTTACCGTCTTGGAGTCAAGTTCGTGCCTCGATTGTGCCAAAACTTTGTCTACCCCGGCCTGGTCCATGAATGTGACAAACCCAAATCCCCTGGTGAAGAGCAAAGAAATAAAATAAGGCTGCCGATTTAATATGCAATTCCAACCTTTGGGATATAAGGGATATGAAACCTCACCTGGATCTTTTGGTCAATGGATCTCTCATAACAAGACACTCCTTCACGTCTCCGAATTGACTGAAATACTCCCGTAGGCCCTCTAGAAATAGAAGAAGCAGCCTATCACAACCAAGCATGGCAGACGGATCCCAGAATGCAATAGAAAATCCAATCCCTTCATGTCCAAGCGGGAGGAAAGGGAGAGAGAAGGAGACGGATGGAGGATGCAGAGATAAAGGAGGAGGACAGCAAAGGGTGGAGAACGCGATGGGGAAATGGAGTGCGGCGCTTCGCTAATACAATCATTGTGCTCACCTTGTGTAGTCTGCCAGCTCAGTCCCCCGATGAACATTTTACTGCAAAGCCAAGAAAATGGGAAAAAAAATCAGCAAAAAACAAACAAAAGCCACGTGCTCTTCTATACAAACATACAGCAGGAATACACACAGTACATATATATAAATACTTAGATACAGATTTAGATAGAGAGATACTGGAAGGTCAAACAAGCGACAGATACGTAGTTGCAGCAAGAAACTTCAACAGCTCATCTATGCCATAAGCTTATTACGGCCTTCAAACTCAATAGCTATTTTCCAAGACATATAGGAATTAAACTGTGTAGAACAAATGTCAAGGCAATTTATATTTCTAAGAAATATGCCATTTCAGTTCACTGCCCCCACAATGTCATCCAGCTAGCATGCAAGGTGATTTCAGCAAAGACACTTTAAATGAAGATAAAACTTTAATAGACGTGTAAGGGTCACCATCTACATTCCCTGTGCAATCAACTTTAGATTGCCCAACACTATGTAATATGAGGACCTAGCTCATCCATCCAGTCAATTTGTATCCAATCAGGCAGGGCCTTACACTAGATCTACTGGAGATTGTAATGTGTGGGGTGAGATTAAAGATTGAGGCTACAATATATATATCTTTTTTTATTATTGTAACCCCCTCATCCAGCTCATACCTTTTTATTACGCACAAGAATTCATATTAGAAATGAGATGATACAAGAGGCAACCAGATGTGTGATTTATGATGAACCCAATCATCTCATACAAGTACAGCAATAAAAAAATCAGCAAAATACTGGATAATAATATATTGTTGTTACCGAGCCACCAAGTAACTTAATAAGAGCCCTACAACATCATATATATTAATAAATACTAACCATACATTACATAACCGAATTGTACAATATCAGTTAGATCTACCATCTACTATGAAGTACAGGAGTACCTGATTGGATAGAAATATAATGGATTGTTTTACGTTTGTCCTCCGATTACATCGTTTTGGTAACTAAAGAATATTGTACAGAGCTTGTATAGTGAATGGCCAGCCTAACTCATCTCTTAAGCTCACAATCTGATTTCATCTTTAGACCTACCACCTTTAGACCTACCAACCTTTAGACCAACAATCTATAAATCTACCAAACTTTAGACCTTCTACCTTTAGACCTACCACCTTTAGACCAGCCATCTATAGACCTATCAACCTTTAGACCCACCACCTTTAGACCTACAACCTTTAGGCCAACCACCTATAGACCTACCAATTACACCTTAAAAAAAAAAAAAAAACATTTAGACTTACCAACCTTTAGACCCACCACTTATAGACCTACCAACCTTTAGACCCACCACCTTTAGACCTACAACCTTTAGACCAACCACCTAGAGATCTACTAACATTTAGACCTACCAATTACACCTTAAAAAAAAAAAAAAACATTTAGACCTACCAACATTTAGACCCACCACTTAAAGACCTACCAACCTTTCGACCGACCACCTTTAGGCCAACCAGCTATAGACCAACCGCCTATAGACCTACCAATTAAGCTTTTAAAAAAAAAAAAACATTTAGACCTACCAACCTTTAGAGCCACCACTTATAGACCTACCAACCTTTAGACCCACCACCTTTAGACCTACAACCTTTAGGCCAAACACCTATAGACTGACCACCTACACCTTAAAAAAAAAAATAATAATAATTTAGACCTACCAACCTTTAGACCCACCACTTATAGACCTACCAACCTTTAGACCCACCACTTATAGACCTGCCAACCTTTAGACCTACAACCTTTAGACCAACCACCTATAGATCTACCAATATTTAGACCTACCAATTACACATTAAAAAAAAACAAGAAAAACTTTTAGACCTACCAACCTTTAGACCCACCACCTATAGACCTAACAATCTTTGGATACACCACCTTTAGACCAACCACTTATAGACCTACCACCTTGAGATCTACCAACATTTAGGGACACCACCTACACACCTACCAAACTTTAGGCCCACCATATTTAGATCTACCACCTTTAGACTAACCTCCTATAGACCTACCACCTTGAGACCTACCAACCTTTAGACTCACCGCCTTTAGATCTACCAACCTTTAGACTTACCAACAACTATGTAGTATAAGAGCCTGCCTAATTTTGTGTAAATTGATTGGATGGTTGAGTTAGGTCCTCCTAACGGATTTGGTAAATGTAAAGTTTATTGTGTGGCTAGATTGTACGGTGAGATGAGATAACGTGTATGGTGGATGCAGAAAGTTTATAGTTGAGGTGATCCCCATGAAGCATCAGAGATGGATGGCAGGTTTGGGGATGATTTGGCTCCCTGGTTCAGGCTCCATAGTGGAGATCCCATCATGTATGGACAGTTATATCCAGCACATGGAATGTAAAATCTCAGATCTATGTGATTGGAGCAGAGCTCAGCTCATCAGACCCCTGATCCTGCCCATGGAGGGTGTGGGTACCATGGATCCAGTAAGAGGGGGGAAAGTGGTCCAGGGGACACGATGGTGACAAAGGCACAGTGACTTCTCCCGATCGGTCAGAGAAAGTTCACCATGGGGGGGGAGTCCAGCGACCTGGAACTCTCCATCCCTCACCTCCCCCCTCCACCGACCGCCAGGCTTCCAATGTGCACCTAAACACGGCCAGGCCCCCCTCCAAACTTGCACGGAGGCTGTGCCCAGGTACCTCCCCATCTGATGCCCTTGTGAAGCCCACCCTGGCATAAAAGAACATGGAGGGAAGGCGGCACATGGCCGAGGAGGGGGACGGAGCGCCTTACCAAGGATCGTGCGCAGAGTCCGGGGGCGACAGTCCGGGCTGGGGCGCTTCTGTCTCCATTCGGTCTCTGGCGGCTCCTGAGAACGGAGGCAGCTCCCGGGACAAGAGGATGGAAGGGGGTGTGTTCTCCCCGCCTACTCCCGCCGCGCCCCGCCCACCCACTGATCATCCGAAGACCTCACCGTGCCCAAGCTCCACCTCCCCGCCCCTCCCCTTGCCCTGGAACCCGCCCTGACACCTGCCCCCACTCCCCCCCTACTGAGCCAGCTTGCCACTGACTGTCCCTAAAGCCACTGGAAATGCGGTGGGGGTGGGGAGGACATTCCACCCGGACCTGCATATAAAGCAATTACTGGGAATCAGAACGGCTATAAAAAGGATAACCTTCCCACCATCATGAGCGACCATCTACAATCACAGGCATAGGAGGGAGGCACATATATGACATCACCTATTCATGCCAAGAAACTGAGGGCAAACTAATGACAAGAAAATGGGGAGAGAGCTGGGCAACATCAGGATGGTATACACAGCACTGTGCACTGGGGGAGGAGGGGGAGATGATGGCCATTGGGGGATTCACTAAATCAGTACACTCAGTGGGGGATTTACTAAATCTGGAGCAGCTGTGCATGGCAACCAATCAGCTTCTAGCTTCACATTGTTCAGCTAAGCTTTGGCAATGAAAGCTAGAAGCTGATTGGTTGCCATGCACAGCAGCTCCAGATTCTGCCTGCGCCAGTCTGAAAGTGGAACTTTAATACAAATAAAATGGCAAGCAGGTAGGATTTTTAATGCAGAAGAGGTTGGTTTACTAAAGGCAAATAAACTGTTCACTTTGCAAGAGAAGTTGCACTTTGCAAGGGAATGTTCCCCAGAGCTTATTGAAGCCCTGCTCACCTCCATCATCCAATCATATGCAGGTAAAATTGTTTGTTTGCCTTGCATGTGATTGGGTATTTCCACCACGTTCACTAAGCCCTGGGGAAGATTCTGTTGCCAAGTGCTACTTCCCTTGCAAGCAGTGGTGCCACCCCCCCAATCCATGTGCCCGGCCCCTAATCTACACGATGGGCGCCGGACGCATGGATTCTATTAATTTTTTTTTTTTTTTTTTTAGAAGCACGTTATTAGATCCTGAGGCTCTAATTGGCTTCAAAAAAGGGTGGGCACCTAGTTGTGTGACATTAGTGAATTAGTATTTCCTGTTTCTCCTCCCGGGCAATCGGGAAGCGGGTCCTGAGATCCGATTGGCCGGGAGTCCTAAGACCCGATTGGCCGCGAGTCCTAAGTCCTGATTGGCCAGGAGAGAAGAGACCGCCAGGACTCGGGAGGAGACGCAGGGGGGAAGCCACTACAGCCGCAGCGGGCGAGCGATGTGGCGATCAAGCAACAGGGGTGGCAGAAGCGATGATCGAGCGAGCACTGGGGGGGTTGAAAGGTTTTTGGTTGGCTGGCTTTGGGGAAGGGGGGCACGTCTGGTTGGCTGGGGGGGCACAAGGCCTCCCCCCTCCCAGAAAAATAGAGCACCAGCCGCCACTGTTTGCAAGGGGAACAGCCTGTTTGCCTTTAGTAAATCAACCCACTGTGTCTCTTGTGCGGTTGCCCCTGTTTGCTCTGGTGCAACTTGTCATGTGATTTAATAGTGATTAGAAAATTCGAAGGCGCAGGATAGGACATTTTTCTTGAACCAATGCATTTCTAGTTTTTGTTTGGGAAAGACCATTTATTCCAAAATTGACTGTTAAAAGCAAGCACTTTTGAACAACATTCCTCAAACCATCCAATGTACTACATTTTTATTTACAAAAATACACTGGCGTCAGCTTTAGGAAATTCCCCTGGATGGATAATGGTAGGTGCAAGGTACAGTAATGTATAGCACACACATTCAGTATCTCTCCATCTATATGGGCACCGCATATGGAAATCTGCCTGGATGGCATGGATCTAGGTCAGGGGTGCTCAACCTTTTGAATAGCGAGGGCCTCATAACCGGTCGCGGACCACAATGAACTATACCACCCCCCCAAACCTCAAATGTAAACAAGGCCTCGCTTGTCCTGAGCCCCCTATAAGGCTGCTTTCAAACTGATGTGCTGCAGTTTACCTGCGTTGCACCTGCGGCTTTCCTGCGGGTTAGATGCACTGAGTCATAGACGTCTATTACATCTTGCGGGTGTGGTGCACTTTCTGAAAGCGCAATAAAATTCCTGCATCTAGGAGTTTTGGCATGCTTTCGGAAACCGCACCAAACCCGCAGGATATAATAGAAGTCTATGGCTCAGTGCATCTAACCCGCAGGAAAGCCGCAGGTGCAACGCAGGTAAACTGCAACACATCAGTGTGAAAGTAGCCAAATAACCCTTTTTTATAGGTGTTAATATGCCCATTGCAAAAGCGCACTGTATCTGATGTTGAATACACTGACCTTTTCCTCTTCCAGCTTCTGCTGGCATTGCTCTCCAGGCTGCTATAAAGGTCCCAAGAGAAGTGCACGTTATCACTCCACCTGGGACAGGAGCTGGCGTTACAGAGGAAACATCGGCTTATGCAACTCCTGCTCCTTCCACGGCCGCCTGCTTGCTCCCCTGCCTACACTGGCTCTATGCACTCTGATGCTCTGGAATGATGGGTTGCCAACCTGTTGATCGCGATCTACGCTTGCCGATCCACTATACTAGAGTATGAGCATGCGCTTCCTTGGTTTAAGGTCGCAGGCCACATCAGAGGGCTCCGGGTTGAGCAGCCCTGATCTAGGTACTTGCCACTGTTTCACAAAATATGTAAACTTTTGGCATCCTTAAAGTGATTGTAAACGATCACCTTGTAAACAACACGCTGCGTGTGAGTGCCCGTGGCTCGATGTCCGCTGGAGACCCATGATCGCCTAATAGAGCGGCAGAACAGGGAACCACCAATGTAAACACGGCGGTTCTCCGTTCTGTGAGGGGGGACATGACAGATCTACTGATCCCTCTGATCGGGATCAGTTAGATCTGTTATGTACCTGCCAGCCCAGCCCCCACACAGTTAGAACACATACAGGGAACACAGTTAACCCCTTGATTGCCCCCTTAGTGTTAACCCCTTCCCTGCCAGTGATATTTATACAGTAATCAGTAGATATTTAAATTTCTGATCGCTGTATAAATATCATTGGTCCCAAAAAAGTGTAAAGAATGTCCGACATGTCCGCTGCAATGACGCAGTCCCGATAAAAATCATAGATCGCCGCTAGTTTATTACTAGTAAAAAAAAAAAAAATATCACAATATATCATACCAAAAATATGTAGAAGAATATATATTGGCCAAAACTGATGAATAATTTCTTTTTTTATATTTTTTTTTTTTGCATATTTATTATAGCAAAAAGTAAAAAAAATTGTTCTTTTTTCAAAATCGTCTCTCTTTGTTTGTTCATAGTGCAAGAAATAAAAACCGCAGAGGTGATCAAATACCACCAAAAGAAAGCTCTATTTGTGGGGAAAAAATTACAAAAATTTTGTTTGGGTGCAACGTTGCACGACCGCGCAATTGTGATTCAAAATGCGACAGCACTGAAAGCCGAAAATTGGTCTGGGCAGGAGGGGGTTTAAGTGCCCAGTAAGCAAGTGGTTAAAATAGAAATGAAAGGCAAAACATTTTTGTATAGATATAAAAAAATAAAAATAAATACCTTTTTTCCCCTTTTTTTAAGTGATCGCATTCCCTCTGTTCTCAGCTGCATAAGAGCTGGGGGAGGAGAGGCAACAGCACATTGAGTTTCCCAGTGAATGGCTGTGCAGCAGGGGCATGATAGGACAGATTTGATCATTGGAGGAGAGTACACTGAGTTCCCAGCATAGATACAGAACTGATCACACTGTGTTCTCCTGCCTAGTGTGGTCAGTTTTTAATAGGAAAGCAATGGGACTGGCAGGAACACCAGGGATTTCACATAAATGAAGCAATATAAAGAGAACAGGATACTTTCTCATACAAGTACATGGTACAGCAGGCACATATAAGGAAGATGAAGTGTTGGGGTAACAAATGTTTTAAGAGACACTTATTTGCAATTATCCAATGAAATCCATGCTAAAAAAAAGAATCTATTTTTCCTCAGAGCCATCGGGTATCTGGGAAGGCCCACGGACTACCAATGTTCCCTAATCTTATTAAAATTAAAACAGTACTACATAGTACTAATAATAGTAATAGTATTAAGGCATCATTTTGGATAGAGTAAGGGAGGGTTATAACCCCTGTCATTTTTTTCTTTTTTTTTGCCCTCTGTGTTCCATTGGGGAGATTTCCCTTGACTTGCTGTCCCAAGGAAAACAGGATGAGTGTCCCAATTGGAAGGTTTCCCTGCTATTTCTGTTCTGGTGACAACGCAAAATGTGTGATTTTCTTGCACATTGAGGGATGAATAATGATACACAGGACAAATAGAAAGTGTTAACAGAAATGCAGACAGCAACAAAAACCTGACAGGTGTCTATCCAAAACTATTGTTCTATTGTAAAGCGTATAAAAGTTCTGACAATAAATTGTTCTTATTTGCACCCTTCTGATCCGATAAAGATATCACAAAAATGTTCGTCCAGCCAGAAATTTTGTGGGTTGAGTTCTCATTGTTTATGCTATCTGGATGAACTACAAAACCTCTTCCTCGTTATGGAGAAGAGAGGGAGGTGTTATGTAGTGCTAACACACTCCCCTTCCTAAGGTGACAACATTGCTCAGTACTATTGTAACTCTAGGACAGGAGTTGTGTTAATGGCAAGAGCCAAGTTGCAATATTGTCGTTTTTTTCTTGGATTTAGTGGAATCATGCATGCTTATATCTAGGTAATGTAAAGTAAGAGTACATCCCTGGTGTCTGTCACCTCCTGGTAAAACAATATCATCCATCAGCATAATCCAGCCTTGCTGATGAAATATTTCCCTGAGAACAGTCAGCCTGAGATTGACTGAGGAGCACCTATAGACATCCCACTGTTTCCTGATATCGCCATAGCCAGCTGTATTTAGTGGTGTGATCATCCTCTCTAAGGGCTCCTCTGGGTCTTTACTCAAGCAATTCACAAGCCATACCACTGATCTGAGCATTTCATGTGATAATTAGGCACTGTGGGGTGGATTTACTAAAGGAAAATAGGCTGTGCACTAGGGGCGTAACAATAGGGGTTGCAATTGCAACCGGGCCCCGTGGTCCAGGGGACCCATGTGCCTCCCTTGTACACCTGAATAGGAGGGATGGCGGGGAGGCATTTAGAGGAACCATTTTCCTCTATCCAGTTTACTTGTCTTCTGCTGTCCCTGGGGTCCCTGTGTGCTTCCCTGGTCTCCCCCACAGAGCTGCTGTCTTCCCCCCTCCTCTCTCCTGCCAGCTGCTGTAGAAGATGTGTCATGATGGAGATATGGGAACGGGTCAGTCAATTTGTCATTTATCGGCTCCTTCCTTTTCTGAATGAGTCAGTGATTGGTACCAATTGGTTCATTCATAACTGAAGCATAGTAAACTGTTTTTACTATACTTCCGTTTCTGAATGAATGGGAGGCTGGGTGCACAGCTATCCCTGTCCATTCATCCTGTGTAGCTGAGGCTACACAGATGGAGATTGAGGGCCGAGGTTTGTTTAGACCCCTGATATCTCATCAAAGTCCCCCAACAGAGCTCCTTTTTTTTTTTTTAAATTAAAAAAAAAAATTGTAAAAATAAAATTGTGAAATGAAATGGTAAAAAAAAATTTTTAATTAAAATAAAAATTAAAAACTACTGACACCAGTGAGGAAACTATCAGGATTGCAAAGGTTGCAATTGTGACCGGGCCCTGGCCACCTTGGGATAGCAGAAAGGGGGCCTGCTGCAGAACTTGTGAAAGGGCCCCACTGAGGTACCGTAATAAAGGGGCCTGCAATGGGAGTAATGGGCCCCAGGATCAGTGGGAAGGGCCCTGGCCAGGGGTCAGGGGGCCTTCATAATCTCTGGCACCGGGGCCCTGAAGGTTCTAGTTACGCCTTTGCAAGTGCAGTTGTACTTGTGCAAATGCAGTTGCTCCAGAGCTTTGTAAATGAGGTGAAGCTTCCCTTTGCAAAGAATGCCTAATCACATGCAAGGAATATTTAAAAAAAATGCATTTTTGCTTGCACATAATTGCATGATGGACGTCAGCAGAGCTTCACCTCATTCACTAAACTTTGTAGAAACTGCACTTGCAAAGTTCACAGTATATTTGCCTTTATAAATCTACCCCTGTAGTGATTAGAAAGTCAGTGGTAAGGGAAGCTAATGAGAGCTAATGAGAGAAGTGCCCCCAATTTTTTAGCCATGAAGCTGTGGCAGTCAGAGAAACCTTGACAGCCCTGATCAAATCTAAAATGTGTAGGCAATCTCCTTCAGACAAGAAGGTGATGGACAGAATGAAGGAGGCATAATGTCCTCATTGAGGTGGAAACAGAACACAACTTTAGGCAGATAGGAAAACCTTGGTCTTAAGAGGATCTTATACTTATGAAGGCAGGTTTTTAGTAAAAGAAGCAATATGAGTGACACTCTAGACAAAAGAAGTCCAGGGCTTGCTGAAACAGAAGGGACAATGCCTTAAATGGTGCTCAGCACCAGATGCCAATCCATGTGTGACTGAAGAAAACCCAGAACCCGAGCTACTAAACAAGCAGAGGTTTCAATCTGAAAAACTTGTACCATGATAAGTAAGCCTTCCACAAGCAATGATACCTATTGCAAGACGATTCTTCAGCTACAGTCTTGATTCAACAGAACAGGAGATAGAGAGGTCCTACCTTCTTTGGATCTTTGGACACTTACCGATCATGCAAGGGCATAGACAATAGGTAGGGATATGTCTTTTGGCCTTGACTAATGTCCAACTTCTTAAGGATGGCAAAATCCTTAGGTAGATGGTTGGATCTTGTTTCCGCCAGGGAATGCTGGGAAAAATAACATTTTACAGGTCTCATTTTTTTTTAACAAATAGGATAACAATCAAGGTAATTCATGGAAAAAACGTTAACCTTGCATTGACATTTTGAAAAGAAGATTATTGGAGTCAATTGTATTCTAGTTAATGAGTCAGGTGTTTTAATCAATTCTCGGGAGACAGCTCATTATACTGTATGGCACATGCTCAGTACGTCAGCTTAGAGGCCACAGCCTGTATACCTTGCAGGGCCCTGTATTACTGTATTACTGTATTTGACTTCTGTAATCACTAGAGATGCTCCAGTAGAGGAAACTTCCAGAGTATAGGAAGCATTCAGGCAGTTATATAATATTCAATGGATAATGGGCATGTCAAAATAGCAATGTGAGACCTACAGAACAAAAATCTGTCACTGCACAAGCAGCAGCTGTCACCAAAAGGTTCAGGCAGCCTCTGTTTATATGAAACATGTAATCATATACAAGCTAATTTCCATTGTAAACTCCCCTGCAATTGATTTGCTACTTGAAGAGAACACAGGTTGCTCTGAAAAATAAACGTGTATGCATAGGCAAAATGTTTTTTTTCTTTTTGCTAGAGAAGAGAAGGGTTTAAACTCCTGCTGGTTTATTTTTTTTTTCCTGTGTCCTGTCCTGGAGATTTCCCTTCACTTCCTGTCTCAGAGACGCAATAGAAAAATTAGAGAAAATCTCTATAAAGCAATCAGACCATCCCTTCTTGTTCTGGTGACTACTCTAAAGCCCCTTTCACATGGGGCGGACTCCATTAGGGTCAACAGGGGATCTGTCCACTGATTGCCTGCTGATCATAGCACAGTCACACAATCCGTGTCCACTCAGTTTCTGTAGAGCAGACATGGACTGAGCCCGATGTGCTCTATGGGCATCCGGGAGTAAACTGACTCTGCTGTTTACACCCAACTGCCCTCTGATCTGACTAGACGAAGTAGGACAGATCCCCCTTTTTTTTTTTAGTCTGTTTATACCCGCTAGTCCAGGGGAGTACAAACAGGAGTCACCATTGCGCCCTGACCCCATGCTCCAGGTGGCCCATGCGGTCCCCTGTACACTTAGATAGGAGGGCAGCAGGGGCAGCGGCATGTAGAGGAACAGTTCCCTCCTGCAGCCGTTGAATGCCCATTTCTCCTCCTTTCCCTCACACAGACATTCCACAACTGCAATAGGGAAATGGAGGGCATTGGTTCCTCTACATGCCGCTCCCACCACCTCCCATTCCCTGTTTGGCTGCTGAGAGCCCCTGAGTGCTTCCCTGGTCACCCCCCCCAGCACTGCTGGGTTTACCCCTCCCACCTCCCGCGAGCTGCTTGGGGGGATCTGTCAGGATGGAGAATGGGGAAGGGGTTGGTAAATATGTCATTCCTTGTCTTAATGAATAGAGTCAGTGATGATTTTTTTTTTTTTTTTTTTATTCATTCATAGCACAGTTTACTTTGCTTTAGTTTATGAATGAACTGGAAGTATTCCTGTTCATTCATTCTGTACAGCTGAGGCTGCAGAGAAAGGGAGTGATGAATCTGTCCTCAGTCCCTTTCTGTGTCTCAAAAGTGAGACATCAGGGGACCCCTGAGATTTTACCAAAGCCCCCAACAGGGGTCCTAAAAAAATATAAAAAACAATTAAAAATAAAACTGTAAAAGAATAAATAAAATACAATGGTAAAAAAAATGATAAAAAAAAAAACAAAATACATTAAATAACTATTGACACCAGTGGTGGAACTACCAGGGCTGCATAGGTCGCATTTGCGATGGGCTCTGGCGTTTCTCCACCATGGGGGGACCCAAGAAAGCAGGAAGGTGGCCCAATGCGTGACCAAAATAAAGAGTCCCACAATGGGAGTAAAGGGCCTTGGGGTCAATGGGACAGGGGCCAGGGGGGCACTTCATGGTTTCTTGCACCAGGGCCCTGAAGGTTATAGTTATGCCTCTACGCTGGTCCATAGGGGTGAACAGACCGTCCGACCAAGTCCGCTTGAAAAATGGACAGGCAGACCTGCTTGGACCCTTAGTGTGAAAGAAGTCTAATACACTGGATTTCCCATCATTTTCTATTGTGGTAACAATGGTCATCAGGACAATTCGAGAAGGTAGATCTATGTAGCCAGAATACAGACTTCCCTGCTCCATCCAAAACTAGAAGGTGTAAGCACACCCCCTAAGTGTACATACTCATGGGCACAGGATGTGAAGCACACCTAGAACATGTGCTGCATCTGATGGTTGTTTCGTTTTTTATTGCGAGGGATGGGCCCCCCAGGGTAGCGGAAAGGTATCTGGACTGCAGAATGAGTGGCCATTGATGTTGCAGTCCGCATTAATATTAACATTCGCAGCACAAAAGAAAGCAAACACTTTGCTAAGTGCCATTTGGAGAAGCATCAGGAGGTAAAAGTTGTGCTGACTGTCCCCTTTCAAATCCCATGTGTACAGAACTTTAGTGTAGACCTTAGCACAATCGTAGCATGAGTGTAGATTACTGCAGAAAAATTGTGTGTCCTAGATAAGAACATTATAGTTATATTATAAAGTGCTAACATATTTATTGCACTTTTAATAAGAAAAATACAGGAGTATGTGTGTTCGTACAGCAGCAGGAGACTGCTATGACCTCAAGGTAGAAGGCCTTTTATCATAATTTCACTCCTTTGCTTCTGGCAGCTGTAATAAAATGTTTTTTTTCTGCTCAGAAGTTCATTAGTTCCAGCTGTAACGACTTCAAGTGAAACGCACGCTCTATGATATCACCTGAATGCTGGGAACTATTTCGTATCTGGCAGGGAAATTCAACAAACATAAAGAAAGCCAGTTCCTTAGACTTTCACACTCGGGCTTATTTATAAAAAATTTAAAATTTATTGTATCCGTAATTTCCATGAGAATTCAACATTCTTTTTATTTCCTGCAGATTGCTATTTTTACACAGCAGTTCTATGATATTTATTAAAGTTTGTTTTTCAATTTCAGACTATTTTCTGTATAAAAGTCATTGATTTGCATTATTATTTTATTTTTAAAGGGCCAAAAATTATGCTATTCCTGTTCATTCTTTATTATTTTCTACAGTTAGAACCCCATATAAGCCACTATATATTTTTTAAATTATTCTTTACCAATAATTAAGGTATTGTACAAACCTAAGTTGTATAATGTATCCATATCCAAAACGTATTACTTTGAATAAATTAGGGAAGGGTAAGAACCTTTGCGATTTATTGTTGTCAGCATAGGTGTGCGCAGTCTATTGCATTAAGGTGTGCACCCCAAAGCTCAAACACACATGTGTGTGGGTCTATATATATATATATATATATATATATATATATATATATATATAGCAGTAGGGCAATGGACAGTTTCAGTAGAGCAGTGGACGATGTTAGTAGGGCAGAGGTTGGTGTCATTAGTTTATTTTTTATATTTTTTGTATTATTACTTTTTTTACAATTTTATTTTTTACAAAAAATGTTTTTACAATAATGTTTTGTTAAGGTTGCTTACAATTTATTTAGGAGCCCCATTGGGGGTCTTTGGTGAAATATCAGGGATCTAAACAGACCCCTGATGTCTCACTTTGAGACAGAAAAAGGGACTGAGGACAAAGATTCCACTGCAGCCAAGCAGCAGGGGGAATCTGCCCAGCACAGGCTGTTTAGGGTGTGCCCAGGTACACCTAGCACACCCTGTGTGCACACTTATGGTTGTCAGTATACCTGTTGGGGAGATTCAGCCTCTTTAGATGTCATGATCACTGCTGTAAGCGGTACAAAATTTTATAATTGTCACTGGATCAGGAGAATATACTACCATATAGGACAGCTATTCCTGTGACAGGTGTAAAAGATTTGATTTATTTTCACTTCTTATTGTACATTTTCAGGATAGGAAGTGAAGGGAAATCTCCCTAATGGGATGCAGGCAGCAAATTAAAACATAAAAATGTATAGGTTGTATTTTTTTTTTTTTATAATCACCTTTTATTAGGATTTTGTATAGAACAGCAATACAAAAAGTACAAAAGGCAAAAAGAAAAACAGTGGTACATACATAGGGAAGTTCAACAGAATATAAAAAGACAGATGGACCATCTATCGTAAGAGTAATATAACAGTGCTTATATAAAATAGGCAATGTACAGCATGTGGTACAGTGGACAATTGTTGACTAGCAAGTAGGAAAAGCAACTGATGAGCAATGATAATATAGATGTCCACATGTCATCCATCAATTCATAGCATTCCTTACAGAACCCCAGGAAAAAAGAGACATAGCATAAAACAAAATCAAATAAGCAAAAACAAACAGGAAAACATTTACACCAGTATATTACCCTTATGGGGATATTGCTATAAAATTGCCAGTCTGAGAATGGCAATCTAACGAAATCATGGGGAGGATGTGTACTGTAAAATAACCATATAATAGAGCTGGGACAATATTGTGGGGTTACTTAATATCAAAAGTATGATGGTGACATAGGTGATAAAGAGAAACTGAGTTAGGGACCAGTGCCATTAGACAAGAAAGTTAGAGCAAATACGAAATCCAGAAAAATGTAAGTTCAGTCATCTGGAATCTCATAAGAATAATACATCCAACCCGACCATATATCATGGAAGCGATCACGTTGGTTCTTTACAGCACCCAACGCTCTGCTTCCATGATTATGTTCACCTACTGTTTCCAACCAGCCAACATAGGACAAGTGGCCTGTTTCCAATATCAGGAGATCAGACTCTTGGCTGCATTTAATAGGTGGGGAGTCAATGTCTTTTTGTAAAGCTTAACCGATAACTGGACATCATGAAAGAAAAACTGGAGTGGAGTGCACTGAATGGGTCTAAGGGTAGTTTTCTTTATCCATGGGGTAATTGCCTCCCAGAATGCTTGGATCTTAGGGCAGGACCACCAAAGGTGAATAAAGGTGCCCCGTTGGGGGAAACCCCGCCTACAACTAGGATCAGCACCCTGGAAACATCTGAGTCAGAGGAGAGGGAGTTCTATACCACCCAGTTAAAAATTTATAAGAAGATTCCTGGATACAGGTGCTAATGGAGAAAACATGGGTCCAGGGTATAATTTTCTGGATCTGGGGAGAGAAGAACTCAATCTCCAGTTCCTTCTCCTACCCTCTAATGCACAGGTGTCAAACACAAGGCCCGGGGGCCAAATCCGGCCCTCCGGGTCATTTCATGTGGCCCTCACACCTTTCCTACAGCTGCAGCACTCCCCTCATCTCCACCACCCCCTGTCTCAGCAGTCGGCCGCTGAGGGGAGGACAGAACTCCTTCAGATCCTGCTCCTCTATGTGCAGCTGCAGCACCCCCTCATCTTCACCTCCCCTGGTCTCAGCATTTAGAAGACTCCAGCTCTCCTCTGGTCCTCCTCTAGACCCTGCACTTTCTGCTTCCCAGCTCCATCTGCACTGTGATGCAAGGACGGGTGGGGGATCCTTGACTTCTGATGGTGGGGGGGGGGGCTCTTGGCATCTGATGTAAGGGGGGTGGTGCTCTGGACATCTAGTCTTACATATACAACCGGCCCTATCAGGGCGACCATAATGCTGATACGGCCCACGATGAAATCAAGTTTGACACCCCTGCTCTAATGTAATACAGAGGGCCCAAATACTAGCCTATACATATACAATAACAGGTGTCTAAGGTCTTAGGGGTGTATGCACCCAGTCTCAAAAGAAGAAAGGGTATCCCATGAGAAGAGTCTGCATTGTAATTTGGAGAAAAAAATTAAGTTTGTGTTGAAATCTCCAGAACGACATCGGAAAGTCCACATAATTATATCAAAGGGTCTCTACAGACAACATCTTCCCCCCAGGCATGAATTTAGCACAGGATGTGTCTCTGCCCGTTCCCCAAGAGCGAAAGAAAAAAACATCCAGAGGCGGCTCTAGGCTTTGTGAGGCCTTAGGCAAAACCAAGACATGAGGCCCTACTCACGCCCATAATGGGAAAAATAATTCAAGTGATAAAAAAATTAACTTTATAAATTGCATATATTAACAGCTTTAAAGTGCTGGTGTCAGTACTTTCTATCTCGGTGCTGGTGTCGGTGTCAAATTAGGTGGATGCGAGGCCTTAGGCGACCGCCTAATTTGCCTAATTAGAGAGGCACCTCTGAGAACATCCCAAAGCATGGGAAGCCTCCTAGTGGTGTTAAGGGAGAAGTCAGAGTAGCAAATGCACCATCAATATTTAATCTGTCCCATACAGTAAGAGTTACTCGAGTCAATGGGGGATTTCTAGTCAGAGGATACTCTTCCCCCTAACAGTACCCATGGGGCCCCTGCTAAATTCCTACCTGAAAAGGTTTTCTCCAGAGGTACCCAAAGTTTCGTAGAGGTGTCCTGGTGCCAATTAAAGATCCGAACTAGGGCCATGGCTTTGTGATATATGGCTATCTCTGGTAGGCGCACCCCGCCGCCCTGTTTGTGTCTGCAAAAGATAGCATAAGTGAGTTTCGGCCGTTTCCTGTGCCATACAAACTTCAAAAATGCTCGTTTTTGAAGTTTGTGAAATTTGCGACAGTGAGATCGGAATAGTATATAAAACGTATATGATGCGAGGGGGGATGATCATTTTGACGTTTATTTGTCCAAACCGCCTTAAAGGGTAGTCATACCATGATTTCAAGTCCTCCAAAATTCTGTCCAATAATTTACGATAGTTAAGGTTATATATAGTTCTCGGGTCAGGTGAGATGTGGGTCCCCAATTAAGGCAGTAACTGCATCTGTCATTGGAATTGGTAGGATTAGCGCAGCAAAGTACCCATCTCCAAGGGAACATGGATGGGCAGCAATTCAGACTTATTGTAATTGATTGTAAAGTTGGAGATACTGTGTAATTCCTTCATTAGCAAAGGGAGAGAGGCTATAAGTTGTATCGCTAAAAAAATTGAGGCTATAGATATTTAAAGTGGTTCTAAAGGCTTAAGGTTTTTTCACCTCAATGCATTTTCTGCATTAAGTTAAAATACCTTCTGTGGTCAGGGTTCCCCACAGCCCTGTAAATACTTACTTAAGCCCAATCTCCATTCAGCGCTGTGCCCAAGAGCAGCGACGCTCTCTTCCCTTTCTCCTCACAACATGGAGGCAGCAGCGGGAGCCATTGGATTTTGCTGCTGTCAATTAAATCCTGTGAGAAGAGGGGCGTGGCCGAGCTGTCTGTGTCTATGGAAATAGGTAGCACGCCTCAGGATAGAGCGGCTTGAATGGGGGCACTCATTGCAGAGAAGGGCCCAGGACCCCTGGTGGGGGACCCCAGAAGAGGTGGTTCTGGGCTGCTCTGTGCAAAACCATTGCAGGTAAGTTTGACATGTATATTATTTTTTTTAAAAATGAAAGTTTACAATCACTTTATTATAGCTAGTTTTAATGCTCAGGACAAATGCTATGTCCTGTTATAGATATTGGCATAGGGGAACACAGTGATACTGAGCTCATGCACCTAGGCTTGATATATATACAACTGCTTTGAAGTCCTTAACCTTTTGACTGCCAAGGACATATTACATATGTCATAGTTTTACCCACTCATTGGTGGTCAATGATATATGTAAAATGTCAAGGCAGTTAGAGGATTAAAACAAGATCACAACTGCAGTAGCAATCATAAATGTGTTCTAATTTCAAGCTTTGGCTCCTCTGTTATTTGTAGAAGTGATCTGAGGGCTGCACAACCACTCAATCACTTTTATAAGCTGAAACTACAGAGTCCTTGATCAGTGAGCATAACTTTCATGTTCACCAATCTCCTTGTTGCTTTGAATTGCGGCGTAGCGGAAGAAGATCAGGGACTCTGTCCTAATTTCAGCACACAGGGAGATATGAGGGGTCAGTCTACATCCCTGATACCTCCATAATAGAAAAACTGCCTGTCAACCCCCTGATGATGTCAAAGAAAAAAAAAAAGAGTGAAATATTGTAAACCATTAAAAAAAACAAACCACTTCCCCACACACACAAGCTCACTTACAATAAGGGTGTTTAGATATATATGAGACCCCCTATTAGAGTACATATATTAGGTTTCCCCACACATGCTAGCAGTTTAAAAATAATTTTGGAGACATCATTATAAAGCATTTTTTATGCATGATTATGAAACATAATGCTTTAAATCACAAATAGGAACAACAAATAGGAACAAATGCCATACAAATATGACTGTCAGCAATGGCAGAAGGAAACCGCACTCTTCAACCTCTGAAGCAGCTGGCATAGACCGGCGAAACAGGTCTGGTTATGCCAGGGTCCACCTCTCCATTATGACCCAGTTATCATTCTGATGAAACCTATGGAACGGCAAACCCTGCAAGGGATGGTTCTTTCACCTACAGTATCTCACAAAAGTGAGTACACCCCTCAAATTTTTGTAAATATTTTATTCTATCTTTTCATGTGACAACACTGAAGAAATGACACTTTGCTACAATGTAAAGTAGTGAGTGTACAGCTTGTATAACAGTGTAAATTTGCTGTCCCCTCAAAATAACTCAACACACAGCCATTAATGCCTAAACTGCTGGCAACAAAAGTGAGTACACCCCTAAGTGAAAATGTCCAAATTGAGCCCAATTAGCCATTTCCCCTCTCCGGTGTCATGTGACTCGTTAGTGTTACAAGGTCTCAGGTGTGAATGGGGAGCATTTGTTAAATTTGGTGTTATCGCTCTCACTCTCTCATACTGGTCACTGGAAGTTCAACATGGCACCTCATGGCAAAGAACTCTGAGGATCTGAAAAAAAAGAATTGCTGCTCTACATAAAGATGGCCTAGGCCATAACAAGATTGCCAAGACACTGAAACCGAGCTGCAGCACGGTGACCAAGACCATACATAGGTTTAACGGGGCAGGTTCCACTCAGAACAGGCCCTGCCATGGTCGACCAAAGAAGTTGAGTGGACTTGCTCAGCGTCATATCCAGAGGTTGTCTTTTGGAAATAGACACATGAGTGCTGCCAGTATTGCTGCAGAGGTTGAAGGGGTGGACGGTCAGCCTGTCAGTGTTCAGACCATACGCTGCACACGGCATCAAATTGGTCTGCATGGCTGTCCTCCCAGAAGGAAGCCTCTTCTAAAGATGATGCACAAGAAAGCCTAAGCAGACTAATGACATGGATTACTGGAACCATGTCCGGTGGTCATGAGACCATGATAATCGTATTTAGTTCAGATGGTGTCAAGTATGTGTGGCAGCAACCAGGTGAGAAGTACAAAGACAAGTGTGTTTTGCCTACAGTCAAGCATGGTGGTAGGAGTGTCATGGTCTGGGGCTGCATTGGGGAGCTACAGTTCATTGAGGGAACCATGAATGCCAACATGTATTGTGAAATAATGAATCAGAGCCTGATCCCCTCCCTTCGGAGACTGGACCGCAGGACAGTATTGCAACATAATAACGACCCCAAACACACCACCAAGATGACCATTGCCTTGCTAAAGAAGCTGAGGGTAAAGATGATGGACTGGCCAAGCATGTCTCCAGACCTAAACCCTAGTGAGCATCTGTGGGGCATCCTCAAATAGAAGGTGGAGGAGCGTAAGGTGTCTAACATCCACCAGCTCCATGGTATCATCATGGAGGAGTGGAAGAGGACTCCAGTGGCAACCTGTGAAGCTCTGGTGAACTCCATGCCCAAGAGGGTTAAGGCAGTGGTGGAAATAATGGTGGCCACACAAAATATTGACACTTTGGGCCCAATTAGGACATTTTCACTAAGGGGTGTACTCACTTTTGTTGCCACCGGTTTAGACATTAATGGCTGTTGAGTTATTTTAAGTGGACAGCAAATTTACACTGTTATACAAGCTGTACACTCACTACTTTACATTGTAGCAAAGTGTCATTTCTTCAGTGTTGTCACATGAAAAGATAGAATAAAAGATTTACAAAAATGTGAGGGGTGTAATCACTTTTGGGAGATACTGTATCTAAGGATATCGGTGCTAAACAAGACCTGATAAGTATATTCATTCCTTTCTGGATGTGGGACTTTTCCATGTTCATATACACAACCACTTTGGATTATAATTGGTCCACATAGGACTGGGACTGGTAGCTGGAGTTTATTATGTATTCCATTGAACAACAGTGCGAGGGAGGGAATTCAGGGTATGGATTGTTTTGCCTTTAAATGGTGGCTACATACATAACATCATACATCTAGAACCCTGAATATTGAACCTTCTCTGGACCACTGCAGCAATTTCAACTATACTCAGCTACTTTACAATCATCTATCCATATTGTTTTCAACATGAGCTATGTGAATCTCCTTTGAGCACATCCAGAGAGTGCAGGTTCTGATTTGGATCGATTTAGTGGAAAATGACTATAAGTGGACATCCTTTTGCAGGAATACCAGTCCAACATATTGGACCCTGCATACACACGTTCCCCCATAGTAGCAACACGAGCCAGGGGGCGGGGTCAATGTATTCATTTATTTGTTACTTGTGGTCATAACTACAGTATAAGCCTACATATGAGGTGGACATGGCCTTTTACCAGTATGAATGTTATTGCGTGAGTGGTACCGATTTTTAATGTTGGTTTTTCTTTCTTTGTTTTGATACTAATAAACATTTTTCTTACGGACGCAGTGAGTTGTATTAACAAGTTCTGATATCAGATGGTGAAGCAAAATCAGTTTTTTTTTTATTTGAAAATTTGCTTCAAAAAATTCCTGTACAAAGTTTTGCAAGCTATGTATACATATTTGTTATTCATTTACTTACATTTTTAATATTTTGTTGCTAGTGTGCTCTAGTGATGGATGCCACCTTTTCCATACAGGGCAAAATGACAATGCCTTTGCAAAGCCCCCCTAGAGCCATTGAATGAAATGAAGACAATGGTCAACCATGAAAAGGTTAAACAACAACTATGTTAGACACGCAAAAACATCATATATTTTAGTTTACCAGTTCTTAGATGCGTTGGCTAAATCTGTTTTCTTTATTGGGCTTCTTTATTGGGCTTTTTTTTTCTTTATTATCTCTCAGTGATTCTGCCAATAACACACTTCCTGTCCTCACACTGCTAAAGCCTCGTACACACAGGTTGACAGTCGTACAATCGAACGGACCAAATCATATGTTGGCTGTTGTATCTAGCATACTGACATGCACTACACGATCGTACGACCAAGCTGAACGTAGTGACGGGTTATGAACGTATAAAGATAAAGTTCAGGTGCATGTAATTAGTGTCTGGCCGTTCCTGACTTCGGAGCATGCGTGTTTTGCACAATACAACTTGTTGGACCAACTTCTCTGTACACACGATACAACGGTCGTATGACCGCTTGTTGGTACTACCCAAGTTTTCTAGTCTGCTCATACAACTCCTGTTGTACGACTGTCGTACGTCGGCTGTTCTAATCGCGCGTACTAACGGTCGATTTAGCATACAACGGTCGTTCGTACGACCTGTTGTATACGATCGTCAACCCGTGTGTACAAGGCATTACTCTCCACACTGTATCTATGGAGCAGGGTTGTCACCTTAGCTTGCTATTCTCGTCTGGACTACAAACACCTCCTCCTCTCCACATCTCCATTACAGAGGGTTGTTGCTTTGTTGCTAACATTAGATACCTAAAGCCCTGTACACACAGGACGACGATCGCACGTACGATCGTATCAAATCGTATGTTGGCTGTTGTATGTAGCATACTGACTGCACTACACGATCGTACGAGCACAGAAGAACGTTCAGGTGCATGTAATTAGCATCCAGCCATTCCTGACTTTGGAGCATGCATGTTTTGCAGAATACAACTTGTTGTACCAACTGCTCTGTACACACGATACAACGGTCGTATGAGAGCTTGTTGGTACGACCAAGTTTTTTAGTCTGCTCATACAACTCCCTTATATGACCGTCGTATGTTCGACTGTTCAAATCGCGCATACGAACGATCGATATCACATACAACGGTCGTTAGTACGACCTGTTGTATGCGATCGTTGTCCCGTGTGTACGGGGCTTAAGAATGCTGATAACATTGTTTGATATTTCAGTTCAGTCCACTGGAAATATCAAAGACACAAGATTTCTGACATTTTATTTGCTCTATTTGCAAAAAATATACTTAGCCTAGAAAAAAAAATTATATACCACCCTGGTACGCTGCAAAAGAACGCATTTTTTTCTTGGGTTTAGATATATTTCAAATCAAAAATGCAAAGTTGCTTCAAGTAAAGGAGCTATGAAAAATGTTCACGGATACCAACATACTGTATGAATAAAAATTCTAACTTTGTCGTAACTTTGATATCCACTGTCCAGGCTATTATGTTATCCTTTGAAATATTAGGCAAAAGGAGGCAGTGAAATGAGAGTTGCTGGCTGTTTTGATACTTGATAGGAATAAGGCTACTTTTTTTCATTTAAAACATCTTTCACTTTGGAGAAACTACTGAATATTCACCTAGGAGTGTTTAGGGAAGTTGTTTGCATCCATGAATTTATAAATATTAAAGTGTTACTAAACTTGAAGTGTTAGAAGCCCATAGTGCTAAGAACTTCAGCACGTACCATCTTTGCGTTGTTGTTTTCATATTAACTCTGTGGTTACTTTGCAATCTATCTTAAAAACTGGACTCTTCCATAGTTCTTCCTTTGGGGTGGCTCTATCCCCTTGCCGGATGCCAAGAAGGCACCCTTCTTGGGTCACTGCAGCCAGGGCCGCCATCAGGGAGGTACAGGCAGTACTGTTGTAAGGGGCCCCTGTGTCTCAAGGGGCCCTTACAACAAAGACTTTAGTAGTCTTTAACATTGGAGTCTATAGGAGGAGGACAGCCAGTTTGGGGACACTGTTCTCCTGAACCATAGCCGATAAAAAAGCAAACTTGGGTCACATAGAGAGGGTCCCCTGGGTTCAAAACTGGTCCAAGGTTGGGACCTCCTGCATCTATGGTTCGGCCGTACCGGGTCCCCAAAGTGACCAGTCATTGACCGGCAATTGTCGGATAAATTTCAGACTTAACATTGGAGTCTATGGGGGGGGGCACCCGGTTTGGGGACACCGTTCTCCCGAACCTTAGGCGATAAAAATATGAAACTTGGATCACATGGAGAGAGCCCCCTGGACCACAACTGGTCCAAGTTTGGGACCTCTAGGTTCGGTGTGAGGTCTTATTGCAAGCATTGGGTGAGGCTGTGCTTTTTAACCCCTTGGATCCCACAATAGCATGCATTGCACACTTCACTTGCATGGGTCATGCTTGGCAGGCTACACCCGGTAAGTGTGACAGGGTGTATAATTCCTACTGCTGCTGCAACATGTGTACACCCCAGGCCAGGGGCGGATGTGGTGGGATGGTCAGTGGGCGGGCGGGCGGAATGTTGGTGGTCAGACGGGGGGCCCCATGTCTAAAGATGTGTAAGGAGCCCCAAAATTTCTGATGGCTGCCCTGACTGCAGCCATGTGTGTGAGTCCACGTGTTCAATACTGCAAGAAGCCTACAGCAGCAAACCACTCTAAGGCTTTTCTTGCCTTCAGCACTTTTAAAGGCTGGGTTCACACCATTGCAAATTGGATGCGGGGTTGGATGCGGAGAATGCGCAATAGCAGGAGATTTTCACTGGCTCTATGGAGGCGGTTCACATGTCTCCGATGCGGCTCCGGTGCGAATTTGCACAGGAGCCCTGTGCGTCTTTTGGTCTGTTTCAGGTCCGAATTCAGCCAAAAATTCAGGCAGAAATCGGACCTGAAACGGTGAACCAAGGACGCACTGGACCCCTGCTGGGAGCCACACCGGTATTGGGTGTGAACCCAGTCTTATGGGCAGCAACATGAGTATGCTCTGCCAAGCAAATAGTATCCTGCTGATGGGCTCAGAGCACATGCTTCCCTACCTGGGATTTCAGGAAAGTGGCGCAGAACGCTTTGGAGTTAGGAGCATAGATCATTTCAAAAAGTAAGTGTTGGCCAAAAATAAAAATTGAAACATGTATTGCGGAAGGTTTGCCTCATTAAGAGAAGTGGATAAAACATTTACAGTTTTTAACTACTTTAATACAGGGCACTTTCACCCCCTTCCTGCCCAGGACAATTTTCAGCTCTCAGCGCTGTCACACTTTGAATGACAATTGTGCCGCCATGCAACACTGTACCCATATATATTTGTTATCATTTTCTTTCCACAAATAGAGACTTATTTTGGTGGTATTTGATCACCACTGGGGTTTTTTATTTTTTTAATAAACAAACTAAAAAAGACCGAAATTAAAAAAAAAAAAAAAAAATTCTTCATTTCTGTTATAAAATTTTGCTTCACTGGCACTGATGAGGCTGCACTAATGGGCACTGATGGGCACTAATGAGCTGACACTGATAAGGTGGCACTGATGAGGAGGCACTAATATGTAGAATTGATGGGCACTGATAGGCTGCACTGATGTGCATCACTGATGGGCACCAATAGGCTACACTGATATGCAGCACTGATGGGCACTGATAGACGGCACTGATGGGCTCTGATAGGTGGCACTGATGGGCATTGATAATTGGCATTGATGGGCACTGATAGGTGGCACTGATGGGCACTAATAGATTGCACTGATGAGCACTAATAGATGGCACTGATAGGTAGCACTGATGAGGAGGTACTGACAGCCATTACTGATGGGCATTGATTGGCATCTGTGAATGGCACTTACAGGCGTTACTGATTGGAACTTTGATGGGCACTGATTGCCACTTCGGTGGGTACTGACTGGCATTTTGATGGGCTCTGACTGGCAGCTGATGGGCACTGATTGGCAGCTGTGGTGTGCATATCTGATGAGGACTGCGCTGATAATCAATGCTCTGATTATCAGTGCACACACCCCTCTGACAGGAGAGCCGCCGATCGGCTCTCCCTATCAGCGCGAACCAAGAAGAGCCGATTACCGGCAGTTCCTGGTTCACGCTGTGATCAGCTGTGATTGGTCACAGCTGATCACGTGGTAAAGAGCCTACATCAGAGGCTCTTTACCACGATCTGAGATGCGGTGTGTCAGAGTGACAATTGCGGGTTATCCTGCTGGACATCATATGACGCCCAGTCAGGATAACTGAACCTCTTCCCGGCTGTCATTCTGCATAAGGTGGGCGGGAAATGGTTAATGCTACTTTAAACAGTAAGTACAATACATTGCATCTGAGCACAACAAACCAAAAATGCTTCTTAATTTGTTTTTAATATTCAAATGAAGCTCACCCCTCCATTCATGTTTCCATGTTTTATTTTGCTGAGAAATCACTATGGAAAACAAACCCTTGCATTTCTGCCCATGGCCATATTGAGTAAGGGCAGATGATTCATGTAGCATTTAGTTTCTGAAATCCATCTGCCCTTAGCTCAGGCATGCAGGCAGGAGGGTTTGCAGGAGGGAAACCAGGAAGTAATTGATAAAATGTAAAAAAAAATAAAACAAGTAAATATTATATACATTCCTATCTATTTACTAATGCTGGCAGCATAAGGGCCCTTTCACACTGAACACAGTTGGATACAGTTGGCTGCAGTTGGATGCATTTTGAACTGCACTCCAACTGCATAGACAGCCCAAAATCAAGGTAATCCTACGGGCGTAGATCACATTATTGCAGTACAGTTCAGTGCAGTAAGTAGAGCATGCCGCATTTTTCCACACCACAAATGAAGGAAACATGCTACAAACGCGCTACGAATGCACTTCTATTGCACCACACCAGCACCGCTCCCCTTTAAAAAAACAGACAAAAAAAACCTCAAAAAAATTATACTGCGCTCGTGACAAAACAACATACACAAAATCCAAAAGCTGGGCCACTGGTATATAGATATGTATACAGATGAACAATGGTAACAATAGTGTTGCACTAAATACTCAAAAAGTGACATGTGCATTCAATTCATAATGTGTCCTAAACAGTCTCAATTCATAAAACTTATCAGCGGATTTTCCAAAATTGATAAAGTGCAAAAAAAAGTCCAAGTGACAAACTTCACTATTAATGATGATAGATTGCTGGTGAAATTAGTTCAGATAAAGTGCCACCGCTGCCTTCATCTATAACTGGTCTATATAGCAAGGAGTATTGGCGGGCAACAAATGACAAAAAACAGTCAAGGAAAAATCCAAGGAAAAAACCAAGCTCACTTACCAACCAATTGACCTGTCTAACAGTATGCGTTAAGAACAGGGGATTGGTTACACACATTTGCAAATGCATGCGTAAGCTAGAGGGCCCCAGCAAGGCTCCCTGAGACCTCTAGTCCCTATCTCTGACTTGTGAGAGACTCCACAGTGGGAGCACATGCATTGTGATGACATAGATGAAGGCAGTTATAGTTGGAGGCAACGGCTTACTTTTTGCATACTTGAATCTTGGTCAGGTAAACGCAATGACAACTTTGCAGCCATTGTGCTATGTGCTGGGTGTCCAGTGCATCCCTGTACCTTTAAGGAGGGTTGGGCCCCCTCCAGCCCATTTGCCTTCATCTATCTCATCAGAATGCATGTGGTCCCACTGTGGAGTCTCCCATAAGTCAGAGATAGGGCCATCTAGCTTACGCATGCATTTGCAAATGTGTGTAACCAATCCCCTGTTTTTAACGCATACTGTTAGACAAGTTAATTTGGCTGGTGGTCAAGCTGGTGGTAAGTAGAGCTTGGTTTTTTCCTTGGATTTTTCATTGGATGTTTGTTGTCATTTGATGCCCTCCAACGCTCCTTACTATATAGACCAGTTATAGATGGAGGCAGCGGCTTATTTTTGAATGCTTAATTTTGGTCAGGTAAACGCACTGACACATTTGCAGCCATTGTGCTATGTGCTGGGTGTCCAGTGGGTCCCTGTACCTTTAAGGAGGGATGGGCTACCTCCAGGCCACCTGCTTTCATCTATCTCATCAGAATGCATGTACTCCCACTGTGGAGTCTCCCATAAGTCAGATAGGGACTAGAGGTCACAGGGAGCCTTGCCGGGGCCCTCTAGCTTACGCATGCATTTGCAAATGTGTGTAACCAATCCCGTTTTTAATGCATACTGTTAGACAGGTCAATTTGGCTGGTTCAGGCTGGTTGGTAGGTGAGCTTGGTTTTTTCCTTGGCTCTTTTTTGTAATAGATGTATCCATGACTGTTTCACCACCACCAAGCACACTATGCGCTTACCACATAATGGTGACCTCCTATACGGGAGGTCAGACTGAGCTTTTGTATCAATTCCTCTGGGACTCGAATCATCCTATCAGTATGGATCTCAATCAGGGTCTCCACAGTTGTTATCATAGCTGGAATTTTCCACATTCAAGGTAGATACCGAACATTGCCCATAGGAGATAAAGTAGCTCACATAGCGTGAATCCGTTTAAAAGGGTTACATCTAGTCAGATGGAACTGGCATAAAGTAATCTTTCAGTCAATGTATGTAGTACATCAGGGATGCCGTAACTGCAAAATAGAGCCGTAACCCGATCAGTTTCATCTAACAAAAGACTTCTTCCCCTTTAAGCCAAGAAAGCCAAGCCCAAAAGCCTATAGAAAAATGCACTGCAAACGCAGTGTAGCACGCATGAAAAACGCATTCAATTGCACATTAAGCACGATTCAAATGCGCTTCAAATGCTTATAAACATGCAGTCAAAAACGCGTACTTATGTGCAGTTTCTGGTGGAATAGGCCCCAAGGATTAAAAATAGTCAATATTGAAAGTGAAGTTCCACTTTAACCTCTTTAGGATTATACTGCATTCCACTGCGATGTATCTGTACATCTCTGGTCTCTTCTCCAGACTCCTGCTGCAATTGTACACAGTGGAATTTTGTCAGCAGGTCCTGGCCCATGATTCATGGCCAGGACCTGCTGAGCAGCTCTGTCAAATCACAGCCCAGAGCCCTGTGATGACAAACAACACAGGGCTCAGTATGGAGGGAATGATCTATTTGTTTCTTCTCCCTGCAAAGAAGGGAGAGGGAACAAAGACATTTTTACTAAAAAGCAGAATGTAATACACACATTAATACTTGTTAGGCACACAATACTTGTTAGGCAATCCTATAATGTATTGTAAATTGTAAACAGATGGACATGTTGCTGGCTTCCTGTTTGGTTACAGGCTACAAGATGGTGCCTTCAACTGTTGATACTATAGCATTTCTAGTTACAATAAAAAATGCTCTTATTCCCTTCGCTTTCCATGTGTATTTTTCTACCGGATCCTCAGAAAAGTACCAGAAGTATATACCAGTCCATGGGATTCTGTCCACTGATTGAGGGCACATGTCTCTGTAGAGAAGGATGCACCAGTTTCAGATCTTAGTGTGAGGTCCCACTACAGTGGTTATCATGAGAAAAGTATAAGGGCTGCCATTGTTAAGAGTGTTAGTTCCCTGGCTGTGATGCTGATGCTTTGGCTTCAATGCTTTCTTAGTCACTTTGGCATGATAGGAAATTCAGGCATTTTTCTGACACTTATTTACGGCATGTTTATGCTGGGCTGAGACTCACAATTATGAGGGAAGGCACAGCCAAGAAACTGCAATTTTTAACAAAGGGTAAGCAATGGCAACCCACATAGTTTTCACATAAGAGAGTAATTTTAAGATTGTATACAGGGCTATACACATCAAGATACTTAAAGCCTTTAGATGGTAGTTTGTAGGCAGGAGAAGCAGCCATAGATCTATAGCAGAACTGTCTGGGAGAAGCTCCACGTTTTGTGGCACCTCCGGAAATTCCAGTGTCAAAATTAATTTATAGAGACTCGGTTTCATCAACTATACAAGGAATGGAACCTGGGTAGGCATATTTATATGGACAAAGTGGAATTGGTCAAGCCAAACTATGCCTATCCAGTGGTACACCAGGTAGCAGAGACACACCCAGTCACAGAGGAGAAAGTCTGGCTCCTAGATCCTAACTTTTACATTTAAAGTCACAGATTTGTTCTGCTGTTTAGGAATTTTATATTTTTGGTTGCACTGCTTGTTTTGCACTTTCATGTTCAGTCCATTTTACTGTTACTTATTTATGTGCAAGTTATTCTATATGTGGTCTTAGCTGGTTGCAGCTGGGACAGCATGGGAAAAGGGAGGGCGAGTGTAGGTATGTTGAAATGCATGTAGTTAGTTCCTGCAGCTGACCCAGACTGGGGAAGGGGTTAAAACATTTGGCGGGCCCACCTGTGATATAAAGAGGGAGACTGCTAGGACTGGGAGCAAAGGGAGAGAGCCGGGTGTCAGAGTGGAGAGCATAGTACCAAGGGTATGGAAACCCACTTGTGAGCGCTAGAACAGCACTGAAGATACCAGGAGCCACGGCCAGCATCCAAATAATGGACAATGCCTATATCGACTCACCTCACAGAGGTATGCCTGCGCCACTACATCATTTTAGTTAGGATAAGGCAAAGTACATTGTTCGTTCTGTATTATCATGTTGCACTTCTACAGTAACGTTATATTAACCATTCAGCCTGGTCTGAAATTATTCAATGAGATGCACGTTGGTTTTGGTGTATTCCAAAGAACATGGGTCTGTAAAGCACTATGGGGTATGAGTAACACAACTACAAGTGAAGGAACAAACAACCAGTCCTTAGGCATGGTACCTGGTAAGGTGACAGGTCCTCCGGTAGTGAGGGGGTCTGTGTTCAGGCTTCCTCCCTAGCAGTCCGTCTCCTATAGCAATGGGAGCAGACTCGTTTACTGAGATCTATGGCCTAGTCACATGGTACAGGAAGGACAGAGTTAAGTGAAAACCATGCATGAGGTCCAGGCTAGGTGCTCCGTAAGACTCCATTCTGTTAATGGGAGTGAGGTAAAGAGGTACACTAGACTGGTGGAGTGGGCTCAGGCTCAGCACGTCCCTCCTAATACAAACATAAAAGCTACAGTGGGTAGTGACATGGGACAAGTCTCTTTTCAGAAGAACTTCGCACTTTTTTGCACACAGTAAACTCATCTCTAAGTCAGGGAATTGCCTTATTGTTAGATTCTTCACATGACCGCAGTCTCCCTGGGCATTAATTAGCGCACTCCACGCAAGTGTTGCTCCACGTGCACGGGCACAGTAGGTCCCGGACTTTTATGCATGATCTGATCTTCAAATGACCCTTCTTCTTGAACAGTAGCACACATACATCCTTGCTTGTATATCAAATGTTTCTCTATGTCAACTTCAGACAACCCTGATGCCAGAGTTATCTCAGGTGAATAGTTTGGTGAATAATTTTTGACCAAATAAAAAGTCAGTTCAAGTTCACAAAATCAGGCTGTATTTTAATTACCTTGAGTCATTAGCTATTTTTTAACTATTAAAAAGATTCTATTCACTAAAGATTTTTTAAGTGATACTAAACAGAAAAGTGTTCATTCACATAAATCATATATCTCATCTCACTTTTGTGGCCAAATCCTTGGGAAGGGCTTCTATTACTCTGCTTATGTCTGCCCTGATTGTTACTGTGCCGGTCACATGACTAAAAACAAAAAAGACAGTTTTAGAGGAGCAATTCAAATTAAATTATAAATACAAAAAAATGTTTTCCTTTAAATATATTTTGAACATCAAATGTGTATTTTTGTGCCTTAATGTGGTGTAGGCAGAATCAAAGATGATTGACACTAGCTTTCATTTTGTTCAGATGGCATCTGTATCCAAGGCTTTTTTTTACTTTACAGGTATTAGCAATTACTTTTATCATATATAATACTGATTTATATAAAAACTAAACATTTTTGTAAGTTTCTTGTAATTTTTGTGAGTTTGAATGTGATCAATCAGCATACAATATCCCTCCCCCATATTGTTTAGCAATAGAGGACATGGAGGAGGAGGAAGAGAGGGGAGTGTCATTTACCACTGTGTATACTCCCACATGTGTGACTCTATACACACGTGGGCTGCACAGATAAAAAAAATGAGGAAATAAAGAGCTTAGAAGGGAACTGAACTGGAGCATGCTCAATAGATGACACCAATTGGTATGCACAATTTCAGGCTGCAATGGGGACACAAAGAAGATGGGAAGGACAGCTGAAGGTAGGATCAACCAGGTATATTGCACACTACACAAAATTAATGCTTTAGTGGTTTTGTGAGTATGCACATTTTGGTTTATAAAATCAACATGGTATTTTAACAACAGTATAAACCATTACCATTAAACAATAACCAAGAATATCACCATTGATAATAATCAGGGTGTTCTAATCCCACACATCTGAATTTGGGCCTATGGAATCAGTGACATTAGGGGAAGCTTATTGTAGTACATCTACTTTGACAGGAGGGCCCTTCCATTCTTCTGGTTATACCATATTGTGTATTTAAAGTTTGCCATAATCTCGATAACTTATTCTTCAGAAAGTATGGACCCCAAAACTGTAGGACCACATTGCATAAATGTATTGATTATGAGTTTTTGAGTATTTTGTTTGTCTATGAACATTTATTTGAAAAGGATTACTTTCAAGTCATCAATTTTTAGGGGGCATGGTAAACCCCAATCTATTCCTGTAGTCCTTTTGATACTTAATATACAAACAATCTCCCATTTGGACAGATTTTGGGTTTCAATGAAAAGGCAGTAACTAGCGAGCCAAACACAATTATTTGGGCCACAGGGGTAGAACAAAGTACATGGTCTAGGCAAAGTGTAGAAAAGTATGTTACACCCATTCATCATAGTACCTTCCACAACCTCTCGCAATTCACATTGTTTAAAGCCTTCTATATATCCAATAATATCATGGACGATGATGTGAAGGGTTCGACTACCAAATATGTTTCATCACAGTAATTTTATGAACATTCATTACAACTGCTTCTCAGATACAAAGCCCACAGTTAACAGTTTTGACAGGAGCATGGCAAGTCTGTTGTCCATTAGACAAGAGCTTTACATCTTGATTCAGAAGAGAAATGGATGTATAGGAACTAACGGTCAGGGTATCCTTTTCATTCTTAGACATATAAGGCCACATTATCTGTTGGGGGTTATATTTTTTTGTGAGAATATAGTTATAAAAAGACAGGAGGGAAGGTCCTCTGACGGAAGTCAATAGAAATCCAAAGATAAGCCATCTGGCTCTGGAGCTTTTGCTTTGGGAGAACCTATAATAACTTGAGCAATCTTCTCAGTGGCCTGTGCATTAAGAAAGGCAAGATTATCCTCAGAGATGGTAGAACTACTTGACCTAAGAAGTTCTCACCTCCCTGTGGATTGTCGAATCTGCTAGAAAAGAGATTAGTGTAGAAACGTCTGAAAATATCTGTAATAGTCTCAGGTTCAGAATGTATTGCATGTGGCCCAATTAATCTCAAAAGACAAGTGACATGAGCTGGCTATTTTTTGCCCTTTGCTAAATTGGCTTAGGGCAACTATATTTCCAAATTTGAATAAAAAACAGCTTCCTCCAGGACCTGATTTATTGATTAAACTGACATAAGCAATAGTCAGAAATCTGTTTAGATTGAGGCCAAAGTATTGATATCAGACTTAAAATGTTTACGATTTATGACTGACGCATTTTGCAGCAGGTTTCCAAATATTTGGTGAGTGGCAGTTTCTTGCGGTAGGTTACAAAGGCAAAACTACCTTAAAACCACCTCCTGGATGAGAACCGGGTCATTTGAATGGATTGCATTGCATTCTGCATATTAAAGTTTCAACAGAAGATTCTCTCTACTTGAGACTCAGGTAGTGATGATTTTCCAATGTAAACTTTACTTGTTTATGGACTAGTTGCTGGCATATGGGATTGAAGGTTGTACAGATTTTTGTTAATGCAGCAGAATTGTCAGCAAATAAAAGTAGATTGTGACCCCCCCCCCCAGCCAATAAGTTACATTATGATCTAAAGGCTCCTAGGATTTGGAGCCTGTTATTAAAGTCAATATAGCAAACAATTAGCAGTCTTGGTTAATTTTGGATCCTTTAGGAGTCCAAGGTCATGTGCCTTTCCAACTTTACAGTGATCAATGTTTGCCATGTTAGCCTATTACATTAGGGTGTGCACCCCAGAGTTCAAACACACATACCTGTGTGTCTGTGTATATATATATATATAGTGACGTTATGCAAGGCGCCATAATGGACGGGCGATACTTGTTGCCTCGCATGAAATCACTTCAAGGTGACTGGAAAGAGTCCGACCCGGGTTTTGCTAACCATCATGGCAGAGCTGGTTCCAGCCCGGACTTTCTGGTCCACTGAAACCCCTCTCCACCTGCATTTAATGACCAGGAAGAGAACAGAGGAGAACTTGATCCTGGATCTCAGAGGAGGAAAGCTAAGAGAGCTCTGTGTGATAATTTGGACTCAAAGATCAAGGTTTGCACTGTGCTTATGTTTTGTGGGTGTCGGGGACAGCCCCACACTGTATAGAGAGGAATCTGATTGTTTAGTTTAGCGCTGGACGGCGAGATTTTGTTTCTGTTTTTATGTATTTTGATCTTGCAAACCTGTGATAATAAACCTGGCAAGCTGCCAGATTTTCAAGAAACTGATCTTTATGCTGAATATTTTCCTCTGAAAAGTGATCCCCACGAGCTAATGTCCCACAATATACACACACACACACAGACAAACACTCTTATAAATAAAAGTAAACAAACATTTTAAACCATGGACGGTGTTAGTAGAGCAGTGGATGGTGTCAGTGGAGCAGTGGACGTGTCAGTAGGACAGTGGATGGTCTCTGTCAGTAGGACAGTGGATGGTCTCTGTCAGTAGAACAGTGGATGGTGTCAGTAGCACAGTGGTTTTCATGAAAATCTGCACTGCACAGGGTAATTAGGGTGTGCCCAGGCACACCCCCCTGCACACACCACAGATTTAAGCCAGGTCCGATGGGCTAAGAGATTCAAATACTGTTACACTCACCTGTTCCATGCTCCAGGGCTGGGTCTTTCCAGTTGTGCCTGTGCCACAGCCAATCATGGAGGGGCCGCTGTCTTAAAAGGGTGTGATATTAGTTCTGCATTAAATGGCTCCTGAACCCATAGACCAGACACATCCAGGTATCAGCTTGTATCCTCAAATTTCCTTCAGGGCACACTGGGATCCCAAAAACCTTGTGCTGTGTGCTGCTTCTTCTCACCCGTTATACATTCCTATTGATCAGTAAGACCACCCATTGCATTGGGTGGCAGGTAGGAAGGCTGGTTAAATCCATGGAGGTGCCTACTCCTTACTTTAAGTAAATCATTAATGCACAAAAGCATGTAAAAAATTGTAGACTGTTAAAATTACTTAACAGACCCTATGAGCTGCATAGCAGACTGAGCACAAGTTAAGACTCCATATATTATACTAAGTAGGATTGGCCAACCTCAGGTTCTCAACTGACAGAAAACACATGGTGACTTAACCACACTGCAACTTGTTTCTTTGTTACATGAATATGTGCCTAAAAAAATTAAATTCAGTATTAATTTTTCATCTGCACTTTAGAATGATGTTTTCCAATTTCGTTAGGCTGAGCATCATGAATAGCTCTATACACCATGGTGTGCACCATTTAATGTATCTGCAAAAACTGCATCAGATATACAGAATATTTTATATAATTGGTTGCAGATTGCATTTGTTCAATTTTCCCCTTCCCCCATTTAAATATGTATAATTATCTTAGATTTAGTAATAATAATAGTAGCCAGCAATGGTGAATATTGTTTAACCCAATTTGATGGGGGCTACAATGCTTGGTTATTAAAGAGGAACTTCCGTTGTTTCTGAAAAAAAATGAAAGTCAGCAGCTACAAATACTGTAACTGCTGACTCTTATTAAAGAGACACTTACCAGCTCAGGGATCCAGCCCTGTCCTCACCAGGGTTGGTTCTTCACTGGTGTTCAGGTCACGGCGCCACCATCATCCGGTGGGAAGCTGGCTGTGACTTCCTGGTGTTTCAAAGACTCACTGCACTTTTTGAATAGTCCTGCAGTCCCCTGGAACATGTGACATGTCCCAGGAAGTTGTGGGCAGGGAGAGGGGCCGAACTTCCTCTCTACTCGCCTAGGCAAGCGGAGTGGAAGTGGGAGCAGGTACCTGTCAGAAATAGGTACCCACTCCTTGGAAAAAAAGTTCACTATATTGATAGAAGTTGGGGGGAGGAAGAGGATGAGCAGAAAATCACATTTTAGGTGAATTTCCGCTTTAAAGAGGATCTCAACTTTCAAAAAAAAAAAAAAGAAGAGAAGAGAAGGGAAGAGAAAGGAAGCAAGCACAAATACACAGAGTAAATGAAGCAGAAACAGAAGAATGCATGCACTGAAGGTTCTCAGTTCAGCTCTCTAGCAAGAACAGTAGAGGTATCAACAATTTTCACTCCAAGGCTTGTGAAAGACGCAATCACAGAGTGGTGCCTCACATACAGCAGATATAACATGATGTCGAAGCAAAAAAAGCAAAATACGTTTTTCAATAATAAAGAGTCACAAAATAGCTATACTGTATTTCATGCTACAGCGTATTAAAGACATTACAGGAAAAAATAGGGGGCTGCCATTGCTGATCTCCCAATATGGACACTTGAGCTGTTCTAGGTTAGTGTCTTAGAAAGTTTTGAATCCATGAGACCAGCCTGATAGGTAGCATATTTTAAAAGGAGAGGTCAGAAATAGCAGACCACATATGTCTCTCAGTACATGCTACCTATAAGCCATCTGCAGGACAGCAGAATCCAATGGTAGTGTGTTAAAAGGGAAGTATGAAAATTTAAAAATAAACATTTATACTCGCCTAGGTGGATACAGCATCGGTCCAATGCTGCATCTGTCCCATGGCACCTCTAAGACAGAGAACTGGGCAATCAAATGACCGCTGATTGCTCAGTTCTTGGTCTTCAGTGAGCAGAGAGCGGTGACTGTCAGTCACCGGCCCTCTGCTCTGTCCCTCCAGCACTAATCGGAGCACTTGCCTTTGGTGGGGGCTGGAGCAACTGCCTGAGGCTTTTGAGCGGCGTGCTGAGAGGCTGAGCCAGCTGCTGATCAGACATTTGGGTGGATCCTGACATTAAAGTTGGGATCCTTCCAAAGTCTAGACTGGCTCAGTGATGTTAACTGACGGGGGGGCTGAATACAAGTCACAGGAGTGCAGAACTAAGTGCACGCATGTGACCCACAGGAAAAGTAGGTCTAAAGGACCTTTGGCTCTACTTCCCCTTTAAGCCTCGGTAACAGATTGGAGCCAAATAATAGCCCTATTGAATATAATGATCTAGCCAATATATTGTGTTTTGTTCAATAGTTTTTAGTGCGTATACAAAATTTCGAAGATAGTACAGTATATACAAATAAGAATACCTAGGTCAATTTATTGTGTTTTTAGTCAAACTTCCTTTAAGCTTCCTAAACGTCATGCAAACAGCTACATATACAGTAGCACAAAAACACATATAGTAGCTGTTTTACCTGCCAAGGAATTTGTAATTTTGTGTAGTTTGATTTGCACAGTCTTGGTCACCACACTGTCCCTAGCCTGTAAGTAAGGCCTCATTCACCTTCCAGTCCCCAGTCTGTGAATGGACAGTAAAACCACAGTAAAGCATTCAAACTACAGAATCTAGCTGTGTTTAGAAGGTTTCTTTTTTTAAATCAGGTAGACACAAGCAACGGAAACAGAAGGTTAAAGCGTATTGTTGCTGCATTAGGTTTTTTTTTTTTTCATTTATTTTCCCGTGCTGATCTGGCCAGTAACACACTTCCTGTCTTAGAGTATCTCCACTCTGGATTGAGTAGCAATGGAGCCACCCTTGGATGGCAACATTATCAATCTGGGGATTTAAAGTGACATTCATTCCAGAAACAAAAAATGTACATACAGTATCTCATAAAAGTGAGTACACCCATCACATTTTTGTAAATATTTTATTCTATCTTTTCATGTGACAACACTGAAGAAATGACACTTTGCTACAATGTAAAGTAGTGAGTGTACAGCTTGTATAACAGTATACATTTTCTGTCCCCTCAAAATAACTCAACACACAACCATTAATGTCTAATTGGCAACAAAAGGGAGTACACCCCTAAGTGAAAATGTCCAAATTGGGCCCAAAGTGTCAATATTTTGTGTGACCACCATTATTTCCCAGCACTGCCTTAACCCTCTTGGGCATGGAGTTCACCAGAGCTTAACTGGTTGCCACTGGAGTCCTCTTCCACTCCTCCATGACAACATCATGGAGCTGGTGGATGTTAGAGACCATGCGCTCCTCCACCTTCTGTTTGAGGATGCCCCACAGATG
>BLSH010407509.1:289887-338905 GCA_018402905.1 Glandirana rugosa
CTGCAAATTTATATGATAATTTTCATTCGTAATCATACTGATTATCATACCCCGACTTTTTTTATAAATTGTAGATAAAAGATGTAAAATATATCGTAATGGATGATAAACATTCAAAACAGTCGAGTACTCTTTTAGGATTTAGGACTGTATGATCTGGGTCGAGGGGGTGGACACTCAGTTACTTAAGAACACTTACACAGAGACGAAGGGTGTACTCGAGTGTTTCGGGAGGGACGAGAACAACAGACCTTATTTTCCAAGATAACTCCGGGAGGGACATTAGAGCCGTCCAGGGAGAGTGGGAGACCTTAAGAATACGCTCCGTGCTCAAAAGCAGAGACACATTCACAAGAATTCATTGACTCACAGGTGGGGGAGCTGGGTCTAGTATGTCAGGATTTAGGATTTTCTCATGAGCTGACAAAACTTACAAATAGTAGGTAATGCTATATAAAATGTAGAAAATAGATGTTAAATATTTTTTTCAGCCCCATACTATTAGTCATACTAATGCTTACTTTTAATAGTATATTTAAACGTCAAAATCCCATCCAGACCTAAACTGCAATGCAGAAAAAAATCCTGATTGTAGCAAGAACGCTAAAGAGCTTCTACCTGCAGGATCACCTGGTCGTGCAGTGCTATTCTCACGCTTTCTCCCTCCCTCCTACATTGTCCTTCCTCTCTCCCCCCCACACGCTGTTTCTATGTATCACTATGTGCTGTTCTTGGTCCCCTCTGTTGCAAGCTGTTTCCATCCATTTCACGGTGACCTATATACTCTGTTTGTTGAGATGCTGCATCGATTTAAGGTCAGTCCCCTCCTCCCAGTTGATGTAATCAGCTAAAGAAGGAGGCTGGAAATTGGATTGAAAAGCCCAGCGTTAGTGCAGGATGAAGAGGATCTGCAGGGATTGTTATGCTAATCAGCTGAGCTCAGCATTTCCAGTGTCCTTCAAGCTCATGGAACAGGCAAGAGCCCCCTAGAAAGCCTCCCCACAAAGACCCCAATCTGAGAATATCGCCGTACATCTCATTAAAAACTCCAACTCCAAGTATTAACACATCAGGATGGGTTGGCAAGAGAACTACCCTGTCTAAACTGAACCTCTTTCTTTCCCTATCATTAGATGACCCCTATGTGTGTGTGATGGGTACCTTGCCTATTACGGTGACCTAGTATGATTAGAGTTGGCCTTCACATCCTACAAATCCCTGCAAGTTGACGGTGGGTAAATGGTACAGGTTGGTGCCCAAGAGGTGGGGGATGCAGGGAAGTTATTGAGGGCAGCTGCAGCTTGGCAACATGAGCCTGACAATGGGAGTACAGGAGGCGGAATGTTTCCACATGCCTGATCAATGGGAACGGAGAGCAAACAGGAGCTGGGAAAGAAACCCACAGGCATAGCCCAGCGCCTCCCATCTATCACTCACTTGGTACAAAATCTAGAGGCCACTTCCAGGGAACTCATATCAACCATCTCAATTGCATCTTTCGCCCATCCAATGCCCAGGATCAATACCTACTCCTAGACCATTAAATCCAAAAACCTTGTGTCTGCAGGTGGAATAGTATTAGTAAAGCAACGTCCTAACTATCTCTTTTAGGACTGGCCTTACAGATTTGTAGGCGCTGAGAGGTTCTTCAAAATTTTTTAAAGGGTTAATAGTTCCAGAAATATGGATCGTGCACTGTACACTTGGAATATAACAATGTCTGGTCATGCGAATATGCAGACAGATTTGCAAGATCAATTAAATGTGAAGTACAGTAGAGTTCAGACCTTCCAAAACATCCCTCAGTTGCCGTCCTTTCCCCTACAGTATTGCCCCTCCCCATGGGTCTGGCTCTCAGTGAATCTAAACTGGGTCATGAGCTTTGAGTGAATACAGCCTATTCTAAAAGGTGAAATAAATCTGCTTCTTCCAACAGAAGCTACGTCACTTTAATTCAGGTGTATAAATAACCCAGTGTGACGAGGAGGAGGGCCTGTCCTGTCTGACCTGTAATTAGAAACTCTGCCACTCAATGGCACTTTATAGAGACAAAGAGTAGAGGAAGGAGGGACCTGTTCACAGACCCAACTATTTTGTTCCTAATAAATTATTCAGGATTTGGAAAGCTGATCCAAGCGCCCATCTGTTAGCAGCTAGCTCCATGTGAGCCAGGGGATCCCCATGGGCACTGCACCCAGATGTGGAAGGGAAAGCAAAGTGTTGCCCCGTGATAGCAGGAATACCTGTTCCTATGCCGGAGAATGACATTTCAGATTTGTGTTACAGGAAGGAATAATATATACACAGGTACGGTGACGATCCTTATAGACAGGTATGATGAGAATGACAAAACACAGGAGAACGTGTACACTAGGCATCGGTAGCAATTACAGATGCAACAGAAGGAGAAGGTGGATGCTAAGAGAGGGCGGACAGGTGCACATAAACATGTCAGTGGAAGGCAGGTATCTGAAAGAGCCAGATTGCATAGCACTGAATGAGAGATGTGAGCAGGTGTACATAACACCAACAGAAGGATAGAAATCCGCACAAGTAATAATAAGAGAAAAACAATTATAATCAGAGTTAAAAAGAGAAATAGCAACAGAAAAGAAAAAAGGTCTCAGATCAATCAGTGATTATCTTTTGTATCAGTTGCCTGCATTTAGATTGTAAGCTCTCAAGAGCAAGGCCTTTCTTTTTTTTTTTTTACCACATCAGTAGACAATCTTAGGGAGAGGTATTCAGCTTGAGTTTCATAAAAAAAATCTGGCTTAGTCACATCATTGTGGTGTTTTCCTTATTTAAATTTTATTAAATATTCCATAAGATACGAATATAAACTCAACCAAATATTCTGTAATTACAACCTCTTTTCTACACATATATCTACTACATTCCAGTATGGTAGACAAGAGCAAGGCCTTTCTAACCCTCTAGTATAGTACCTGTACGGCACTGGTGTATTTAGATTTTGTGCTGCCCTAGGCCTCAGCCACCCACAGTCGTGGAATGCTGGCTGCCCACCCAACAACTCATTGTTTGAGGCCCGCCGCCTGGGCCCTTCGGGATGCCCGGACCCCCACATATGTATGGGCTGGCCCTCTCTGATGGCGGCCCTGCCGGTATTATCATACTGGCAGCACTACAATTGCAAGCCGGCAGGGACTCTTTTCATGCTGCCCCCCTGCAAAGTGCCGCCCTAGGCCAAGATACAGCGTTGCTGTACAGTCTACCTCTGTTTTGTAAAGTGTGGTAGAGAAAATTGAGTTCTGTCCGTGATACTTTTTTTATTTGCACTAACATAAATTTTTTCAGGACAAGCTTTCGGGGTATCTCCCCTTCTTCAAGAGTACTGCTTGGACCTTGAAGAAGGGGAGATACCCCGAAAGCTTGTCCTGAGAAAATGTTATGTTAGTGCAAATAAAAAAAGTATCACGGACAGTACTCAATTTTCTCTGGCACAATTGCACTAATACGGTTACAATCACCTCAAGTAAAGTGTGGTAGAAATTGTTGAAGCTATATCCACTTCAGCCCCGGAAGGATTTCCCATGTTAGGACAAGAGCACTGCGTCGGTTTAACTGACAATTGCGCGGTCGTGCGACGTTTTACTCAAACAAAATTTGCGTCCTTTTTTTACCACAAATAGAGCTTTCTTTTGGTGGTATTTGATCCCCTCTGCGTCATTTCTGATCACCGCTATAAACAAAAGAACAGCGACAATTTTGCAAAAAAAAAAAACAAATTTCTTACTTTTTGCTAAAATCCAAATCCAAAAAAAAAATAAAAAAACATTTTTTTTCACTGGTTTTGGCCGATTTATATTCTTCCTCATATTTGTGATAAAAAAAAAATCGCAATCGGCGTTTATTGATTGGTTAGCGCAAAAGTGGCCGCGTTTACGGATGGTGAGAATTCATTTCTGGGTTTTTTGTTTTTTTTTACTAGTAATGGCGGCGATCTGCGGTACTGCGATATTGCAGCGGACATGTCGAACATTTTTGACACTTTTTTGGGAGCAATGGCATTTATACAGCGATCAGAAATTGAAATGTCCACTGATTACTGTATAAATGGGGTTAACCTGCAGGGGGAGATCTAGGGGTTAACTATGTTCCCTGGGTGTGTTCTTACTGTGGGGGGACTGGGCTACCATGGGCATGAGAGATCTAACTGATCCCAGTGACAGGGATCAGTAGATCTCCCATGCCCCCACTAACAGAGCGGGGAACCGCCGTGTTTACATCGGCGGTTCCTCGTTCTTTGCCTGTGGCCGCTCATCGCAACTCGCAGGCGGACATCGCGTCCGCCCGAGCCATGGGCACACTCCTCAGGAGTGCGGCGGGCGCGCGCCCCCTAGCAGCCATTCGCAGATCGCTGCCTTTTTACGGCGATTCGCGCCCAGCGTCCACACTGCCGCCGTAAATAGACAGTAGGGAGTGTGGAACTGCATATACAGCGGGTAAAATAAGTATTGAACACATCACCAGTTTTCTAGGTAAATATATTTCTAAAGATGCTATTGATGTGAAATTTTCACCATATTGGTAACAACTCATGCAATCCATACCTACAAAGAAACCAAAACAAGTAAGTTCAGAAATTACGTTATGTGTAATAAAATGGAATGACACAGGGAAAAAGTATTGAGCACGCTAGCTGAAATGTATTTAATACTTTGTACAAAATCCTTTGTTGGTAATGAGAGCTTCAAGACGTCTCCTGTATGGAGAAACGAGTCGCATGCATTGCTCAGGCATGATTTTGGCCCATTCTTCCACAAAGTCTTCAAATCTTGAAGGTACCATGGGCCTCTTCTATGAATTCTGACCTTTAGTTCTTTCCATAAATTTTCTATTGGATTCAAGTCAGTTGATTGGCTGGGCCATTCTATCAGCTTTATTTTCTTTCTTTAAAACCAATTAAGAGTTTCCTTGGCTTTGTGTTTGGGATCATTGTCTTGATGAAATGTCCACCCTCATTTTCATCTTCATCATCCTAGTAGATGGCAGAAGATTTTTATCAAGAATGTCTTTGTACATTTTTTCCATTCATCCTTCCTTCAATGAAATTAAGTTTGCCAGTATCGTATGCTGAAAAACAGCCCCACACCATGATGTTCCCACCTCCAAACTTCATTGTTGGTATGGTGTTTTTGGGGTGATGTGCAGTGCCATGTGACCTCCAAACATGGTGTGTATTATGGCATCCAAAGAGTGCAATTTTGGTCTCCTCTGACCAGACTATATTCTCCCAGTATTTCATAGGCTTGTCTAAATGTTGTGCAACAAACTTTAAAATGAGCTTCAACATGTATTTTCTTCCGCAGTAGAGTCTTGCGTGGCGAGTGTGTATACAGGCCATGGCAGTTGAGTGCATTACTTATTGTTTTCATCCCTGAACCCTGCACTCTGTATGCAACACCCCAGAAACCTGCACTCTGTATATAGCGCACACTTGAACCCTGCACTCTCTATGTAGCGCACACTTGAACCCTGCACTCTCTATGTAGCGCACACTTGAACCCTGCACTCTCTATGTAGCGCACACTTGAACCCTGCACTCTCTATGTAGCGCACACTTAAACCCTGCACTCTGTACGTTGCGCACACCTTACCCCCGCACTCTGTACTTAAAGCACACTCCTGGTATTTAGTACCCCTTTAACCACTTGCCGACCGCCAGCCGCAGGTTGACGGCGACAAGGTGGTTCGTTATCGCAAATCGCCGTCATACGACGGCGGCTGCGATAACGCGAACTTTGAGCGCGGGCGCGCCGCCGGAGGCGCGCCCGCGCGCTCACTGTGTTCGGAGGAGGGCCAGGGAGCGGGTGCGGCGGCTTCGATTGCCGCCGGCTACCCGCGATGGCCCCCCCGGAGTGAAGGAACGGAGGTCCGTGTATGTAAACACGGACCTCCGTTCTGTGAAGGGGGAAGGGCTGTGATCACAGCCTTCCTGTATACGGAGGCTGTGACCACTTCCCTTCCCCAGCTAGGGCAGTCCCCCCACAGTTAGAACACGCCCAGGGAACATAGTTAACCCTTAGAGTGCCCCCTGCAGGTTAACCCCTTCACTGCCAATGGCATTTACACAGTAATCCGTGCATTTTTATAGCACTGATCGCTGTATAAATGCCAATGGTCCCAAAAAAGTGTCAAAATGGTCCGACATGTCTGCTGAAATATCATAGTACCGCTAAAAATCGCAGATCGCCGCCATTACTAGTAAAAAATAAAAAAAAAATAAAAACCCCAAAAATGAATTCTCATCATCCGTAAACGCGACCACTTTTGCGCAAACAAATCTATAAACGCCGATTGCGATTTTTTTTATCGCAAATATGAGGAAGAATATAAATCGGCCAAAAACGGTGAAAAAAATTTTTTTTATATTTTTTTTTTGGATTTGTATTTTAGCAAAAAGTAAGAAATGTGGGTTTTTTTGCAAAATTGTCGCTCTTCTTTTGTTTATAGCAGCGATCAGAAAGGACGCAGAGGGGATCAAATACCACCAAAAGAAAGCTCTGTTTGTGGGAAAAAAAGGACGCAAATTTCGTTTGGGTACAACGTCCGCGCAATTTTCAGTTAAAGCGACGCAGCGCCGAATCGCAAAAAGGGCTCCGGTCCTAAAGCTGGAAATCCTTCCGGGGCTGAAGTGGTTAAAGTGGTTCCAAAGGAAGAAGGAATTTTATCTTAATGCATTCTATTCATTAAGATAAAACATTTTCTATGCACAGCAGCCCCCCCCTCTCAACCCCCCCTAATACCTGGACCCCATCTCAATCCAGCGATGTTGCACGAGAGCCTTGGCTGTCCAGGATTCTCCCTCCTAATTGGCAGAGACACCAATGGGCACCATTGGCTCCCGCTACTGTCAATCAAAGTCAGTGAGCCAATAAGGAGAGAGATGGGGTGGGGATGAGCTGTGGCTTCGTGTCTGAATGGACACACTGAGCAGTGTCTCGGCTCGGGTGCTCCCATAGCAAGCTGGTTGCTGTGGGGGCACTCGACAGGAGGGAGGGGCCAAGAGCACCGGAGCGGGACCAGAGAAGAGGAGGATCATGGCTGCTCTGTGCAAAAGCACTGCACAGAGGAGGTAAGTATAATATGCTTAGTAAGACCCTCCCACTGTTAGTGCAGGAGGGGATACTGCTGCCTCCTGGATGTTTTTTTTTTTGTTCTCTTTGGCATGCATAACAGAACTTGTTTTTCAACTGTAACCCAGCAGGGTGGCTGATAACTTGTCATGTTGGATTGACTTTTTAAATGTAAACCAGGCCAATTACCTGTTATTGGTATTGTCAGTATTTACAGATTGTGTTTATACTGTTTAAATATTGACTGCTTTAGTTTCTAATAGAAGTTCTGTAATTTTTTCAGGTTGTCAGTAAAAAAAAGAAAAAGAAAAGAAAAGTGCTATGTCAGTAAATTTTCTATGTTCTGTCAGCAAAAAAAGTTGCGGGAGGTTGGCAATTCTGCTGCTATATTCAGTAGTAATGCAAGATGGAGGATGAAACCACAATGTCCAAAACTGCTGGAAGTATCAAATGGGGGAATGACAGAGGCCACCCCCCCACCCCCACCCCCACGTCATGCTGACTTTCGGCATGTGTACATTATGTTCACACGAGTATGTTCTGTATTTCTTATTGAGCTTCTTCAAAATTTAACATGTTGCTAGATGATTTTTTAGGTGAATAATATTTATATTTTGATTATTTTTATATTTACTATGAGCCCTTCCTATTCACCAAATCACAAGCTTTGTTCAGCTGCACACACTGACTCTTTGTGTATGCCCTAGTTTTTTTCTCACACTCTTGGTGGCATAGTCCTGACAATACTGACAGTTATCTATGCTTTATGTCTACAAAGGTAGAAAGTAAGGAAGATTAAAAGATAACCCGGTAAAACTTATTTTGTATTTTTTATGTTCTATCATTTATTATTTTTTTGCCTGTTTTGTTTGCTAAGGACATTGCTGATAATTTACGGCACCCTACGGCCAGCCATAGACGTAGCAAATTATTTTCCTGCCACCACGCTTGCTTGATTCCCCCATCAACACAGACAGTGTTGATGTGGGAATCCCTCCTGCCAAGCCATTGTCTTCTCCTGGCGGGGGAAGCTGTCCCCACCGGGAGAAGACCGTGATTATTGCTAGCGGCTATAACAACCGCTATTGATAATCGCATGTAAAATCCGGCAGGCTGGTTGTACCCAAATTCATCAATCGATCAACTTGGGTGCATTCAGCTTGCCCATACATGGTTCAGCAGGAACCAGCTGAGATTTGAACCATCTATGGCCAGCCTAATTGTTACATACTCAATTATTGGTGAACTTCAGGCGTGTATAAACAAAATAATCTGTCTTGATACAACAGCAGTACTTAAAGCGAAATTCCACCGTATTAAAAGTCAACAGCTACAAAAAGTGTAGCTGCTGACTTTTAATAATCGGACACTCACCTGTCCCAGGCTCCAGCAATGCAGCCGCCCGCAACGTCGCTCTTCTCCTCCTCCGTGCAACGCTGACTTTACAGCTGTCGGCTCAGGTCCTCATTGGATAGATTGATACCAATAGGAGCCATTGGCTCCTGCTGCTGTCAATCAAATCCAGTGACACGGGAGCCGGGTGGCGAGGCCGAGTCCTGCTGTCTATATCAATGGACGCAGCAGCAAGACTCGGGAGTGCGCCCGTATGAGTGCTTCCAGGGAAAGTGCTTCTCCATGGGGGCACTTTATGCGGGGAGGAGCCAGGAACACCACGGAGGGACCACAGAAGAGGAGGATCGGGGCCGCTCTGTGCAAAACCCTTGCACAGAGGAGGTAAGTATGACATTTTTGTTATTTTAAAAAAAAACAACAAACCTTTAGTATCACTTTAAGGTGAAAACCCTTAAGGCTTTAAAGCCACTTTAAAAAGAAAGCAGAGGAATTTGCAGGAAAACCAGGGATTTCACATAAAGGAATCGATTCAAAGGCTACTTTTTCATGCAAGTACATGGTACAGCAGGCACATGTCAGGAATATGAAATGTTGGGGTAACAAAAACTTGAACTCACTTCCTGTCCTAAGGTGACCTGCAGAGAACAGCATTGTGACCCTAGGACAGGGAGTGTGTTAGGACTATACAACACTGTGTTAGGACCTGGGCTGGCCCTACCATGGGTCCCAGTAGGCCCATTGGACCCAGGCAGCACTTTGAGAGGTGCAGCAAATTGAACCATGGCCGCCTCTCCTTCTCTTCTATTTACCCAGCAAATTGATGACCAAGATTTTTTTTTTCCAGCAGTTTTGTGTGTCATGATGACAACTGCCCCCCGGGCCGCTCTGTCTCCCCCTATACTACCCTTTGCCCGTCTCTATACTACCCTAGTCTGCCCTTATATTGCCCTAGCCTGTCCATATACTACCCTAGCCTGTCCCTATACTACCCCAGCCTGCCCTTATACTACCCTAGCCCATCCCTATACTGCCCTAGTCTGCCCCTATACTACCCCAGCCTGCCCTTATACTGCCCTAGCCTGTCTATATACTACCCCAGTCCTCCCCAATACTTCTCTAGCCTGTCTATATACTACCCTAGTCCTCCCCTATACTTCTCTAGCCTGTCTATATACTACCCTAGTCCTCCCCTATACTGCCCTAGCCTGTCTATATACTACCCTAGTCCTCCCCTATACTTCTCTAGCCTGTCTATATACTGCTCTAGTCCGCCCCTTGGAATTGAACATAATGTTATGTCATATAATTTTGCTTATAGACAAGGTGCTGTTCCATGTAAATCTGACTTCCTGATAAATTACATTTCAGTTTTAATTATCATGATATAAAATAATGGATGTTGGCGCCTTTTGGTGGGCGTGATATTTTTTGGGGGGCATTTCATTCTTGGACCCAAGCAGCACAATATATTGGGCCATCCCTGGTTAAGACTACATAACATCTCCCTCTCTTCTCCATAACTCTTGTTCAACGCTTGTCTCTCTTTTCTTCATAACATTTGTCGAAGAAAATTATTATTATACAGGATTTATATAGCGCCAACAGTTTGCGCAGCGCTTTACAAATATAAGAAAACACTTTCAATAGTATATTCAACGGACCAAAAGAGAGCAAATTCTTTGTTAGAGTTTACATACACTTTTAATGTAGCGTAGTCTGCAGGGAGATCCAGAGTCTGGCTGTGCAGTCTGGTAGGAGTGCCTAAATCACAAGACAATAAAGAAATACAAATCTCTGGGCAGGTAAAACAGTTCACATGGATGCATTTCAGTAGTATATTTAACTTGTTTGCATTGAACTCAGCACTAAAGAAAGAGAATAAGGTGTCCTTTTTTCAAAGTTGCTGCATTTTTTAACATTTTTTCCAGTCTGTCTACTTTTCACTATTTTTTTACACCGCACTTTAATATTGAAAAATTTCCGTGTCAAACTTTTTTTTTATAAACTGAAAGAAAGCAGCGACACTTTCAGGAGCGACATCGAATGAAGTGCAGCTAAGCAGAAAGCAATTGTTTTGCTGATCCTTACAAACAAGGCCTCCCTGCCTTCAGGATAAAGCACCTAGAGAATGTTGGGGCAGCACTGACAAAAGTAAAGATTGGAGTCACAGGAAAATATTTTAAAGGTATGTGGTAGTCAGTTTAAGTGGTGGAGACGTTTTGTGCTCTTATGATTGTAGTAGGTGAATTACAGTCAATACTTATTTTATTTCATGAAAGACTGGGGAAAACTTAGAACATTTATCAAGCTTTTATTGCTGTGTCCCCATTGCATGGATTTCTCCACATTTCCTATCTCACAGACACAGCAGGATATGAGAGGAAATCTCCCTAAAGTTAAAGGAAATTTCACCTCTGACTGTTGCCACTGGAACAGGTGTTCCCATTGAAAGATTTCCCTTACCTCTTGTTTCAGTGACAACCGTAAAATTGGATTTTAAATCACTCTCCGTCCCATTCACAATAGTTGCTGGGTCATGAAGTGAGAGTGAATCGCAGGCAACAATAAGAAGCTATTAGATGTTCTTATGCTAATCTCTATTTAAGGCGAAAAAATATACGCTATATTACCAAAAGTATTGGGACACCTGCCTTTACACGCACATGAACTTTAATGTTATCCCAGTCTTAGTCCATAGGGTTCAATATTGAGTTGGCCCACCCTTTGCAGCTATAAAAGCTTCCACTCTTCCGGGAAGGCTGTCCACAAGGTTTAGGAATGTCTATGGGAATGTTTGACCATTCTTCCAGAAGTGTATTTGTGAGGTCAGGACTCTGTGCAGGCCTCCATCCCAAACTCGCGCATCTATACCTTTATGGACCTTGCTTTGTGCAATTTGGTGGAGGGGGGATTATGGTGTGGGGTTGTTTTTCAGGGGTTCCCTTAGTTCCAGTGAAGGGAACTCTTAAGGCATTATTATACCAAGACATTTTGGACAATTTCATGCTCCCAGCTTTGGGAAACAGTTTTGGGGGGGGCCCTTCCTGTTCCAACATGACTGCGCACAGTGCACAAAGCAAGGTTCATAAAGACATGCAAAAACCAAAAGGAAGAAAAAGATGGGACTTTAGAGGCTGATACTTATGTTTCCCAAACAGGAACATGCAACAGTGGGATATTGATAAAATCAGTATTTATTCTAGTACACTAATATAAAATGTGTTACATATTTGTTAGTGTACTAGAATAAATACTGATTTTATCAATATCCCACTGTTGCATGTTCCTGTTTGGGAAACATAAGTATCAACCTCTAAAGTCCCATCTTTTTCTTCTTTTTGGTTTTTGCATGTATCTACTTACGGGATGTGGTGTCACGTTTAGCAATATTCGCCTCTTATGTTGTTCATAAAGACATGGATGAGCGAGTTTGGGGTGAAGGAACACCACTGACCTGCACGACCTGCACAGAGTCCTGACCTCAACCACATAGAACACCTTTGGGATGAATTTGAGTGGAGACTGCAAGCCAGGCCTTCTCATCCACATCAGTGCCTGACCTCACAAATGTGCTTCTGGAAGAATGGGATGCCATTAACTACTTCAGCTCCAGAAGGTTTTACCAACTTCCTGGCCAGGCCATTTTTGCGATACGGCACTGTGTTACTTTAACTGACAATTGCACGGTCGTGCGACGTTGTACCCAATTAAAATTTTGTCCTTATTTTCCCACAAATAGAGCTTTCTTTTGGGGGTATTTGATCACCTCTGCAGTTTTTATTTTTGTGTGCTATAAAAAGACTGACAATTTTGAAAAATATATTGGTTGGTTTACGCAAAAGTTATAGTGTCTACAAACTATGGGATAGATCTAGGAACTTTTTTTTTTTTTTTATATTTTCTTTCGGCATTGCGGCGGACAAATCTGACCCTAAGTGACACTTTTTGGGGGACCAGTGACACTGATACAATGATCAGTGCTAAAAAAAATGCGCTGACACTGTATAAATGACACTGGCAGGGAAGGGGTTAACATCAGGGGCAATCAAAGGGTTAAATGTGTTCCCTATGCGTGCTTTCTAACTGTAGGGGGAGTGCTTTGACTAAAGGAAAACAGAGATCCATGTTTCTCCTTAGCAGAAACATGAGATCTCCATTTTAGTCTCTGGCAGAACAGCGGTCTGCCTTGCTTACATAGGCAGACCGCCACTCTGCCTCTCCACGAACGATCGCTGGGTTGCCAGTGGCCATCGCAGCCACCGGACCCGCAGATTAGCTCTCGCTGTGTCCAATCACGTGCCCGAGAGCCGAAGACGAGAGTCAGATACAGGTTTGTGATTTTGTGCTAAAGGGCCTGTGCGTGTAAAGACAGGTGTCCCAATACTTTTGGTTATATAGTGTATCTTTTGGCTGGAGTTATGATTTAAGTTAACAAGAAAAAAGGTAAAAGCCATGTGAAAGTGTTGGTAATTTAACATGGGTCTGTTTATTGGGAATCATTATGTAATATTTAAAGCGGAACGTCAGTCATTTTTTTCATCTTTCCATCTATTAAATCTGCTGCCCTTGTTGTTTTAACTTTGGATAGTAAAACATTTTTTTCTGCCAGTAAATACCTTATACAGCCCACTTCCTCTTTCTTGTCTGGTCACTAGTCTAGGCTTATGACATCATGCACAGCTTTCTCTCTCACTCTTGTATGAGTTTACCAGGAAGGGAGGGGGAATGAGTCATAAGAGGGCCAATGAGAGCTGCAGAGCTGGAGGTGTGCCTCTCTGTGTCTGTGTAAATCCAGGAAGTGAACAGGCAGCAGCTTTGGCTGCCCACAGTTAAAATGGATGCAGCCGGACTCAGTGGAAGGAGATTTCTGCAGCATATTTGGCAAGTACAGAATTACAGTATATATAAAATAATATGCAAAGTGGTTGGAGGGAAGCTTCAGAATGGCAAAGAGGTTTTTATTGCAAATTGAAATGTGAGCAGACTGCAGTTCCTCTTTAAATGTAGAATACTATAGGCAAAAGATAGCTATGCTATTTGACAAGTGATAAATGACTGCTACACATACAGCTTATATTACTAAGGGGTCATTCACACTATCCACTTTTCATGCATTTTGCGGAGCACACAAAATGTAAGGTCAACTCAAAATCCATTCTTTTGAAGCAGCTTTCATAGTCACAAAAGTGCCAGTGAATTATTAAAGGTCCAAGAAACCATTATTGTCACTGAAAAGGTTAAGGCTTATGCACAGCAGTCTGCTCACTGGTGCACATTGATTAGAGGCAGTGAGGGCGGCACAGTATGTGGTCACAATGCATCGCACTGATTCCTGTTTCTATTTTTTTTAAAACTTTATTGAATTGTTATAAATTCACACTTCATCCAACTCTATGCACCTCAGTGCATTGCAATGTGTTGGGGTGAGCAACATAAAAATGCTGCCTGTCTGCACATTTAGGGCTCGTTGACATGTATGCCTATTCTGGCACCTCTCTTGAAAAGCAATCTGTGGTGGATTACTTTTCAGTGGGCATTAGACAGAAAGTGAGGAGGCAATATGTCACTTCTGCTTTAACCACACCACATTGCACGTGGTTACAGAACGGTTGTGGTGCAGCCCAATTCACTTGAACCTGCCGCACTACCGCCTGCTGAATGCAACATGCCGTTTAACTTTTTACACCGCTGCAAAGAGAACTTTTTATTTTTAATTATTTTTTTCAAAGTTTCAAAAGTTTAGCACGATACAGAGCCGATTGGGCATACCCAGGCTTGCAAAGAGGACTTTGACATGTGCAGCTGTAGCATGGGTATAGTCCTAAGGCCACTGCATTGCTTTGTTTAAGTGGCCGGTCGGGGTGGTAAAACCAAGGCTCAACTGCCTGCTTTTACCGACCGCATGAACACGCTCTTTTACAAAACACTGCAGCATACCTTAATGCAAAATTATGGTGTGAACATAGCACAATTGTTTTCTATGTGCCCTTCCACTCAGCCTACATTCATGTATGAAGCTCAATAGACAACCAAAATGTTCAACAGATGTAATATTATTAACCACTTCAGCCCCGGAGGGATTTCCAACATTAGGACCAGAGCATTTTTTGCGATTCGGCACTGCGTCGATTTAACTGACAATTGCGCGGTCATGCGACGTTGTACCCAAACTAAATTTGCGCCCTTTTTTTCCCCACAAATAGAGCTTTCTTTTGGTGGCATTTGATCACCTCTGCGTCATTTCTGATCACTGCTATAAAACAAAAAAAGAGCGACAGCTTTGCAAAAAAAAAACTATATTTCTTACTTTTTGCTATAATACATATCCAAAAAAAATATATAAAAAAACAAATTTATTCATCGGTTTTGGCCGATTTATATTCTTCCTCATATTTTTGTTAAAAAAAAAAAATCACAATTGGAGTTTATTGATTGGTTTGCGCAAAAGTTGCCATGTTTACAAACCATGAGAATTCATTTCTGACGTTTTTACAAATTTTTTTTTTTACTAGTAATGGCGGCGATCTGTGATTTTTATTGGGACTTTGATATTGGGGCGGACATTTTTGACACTTTTTTGGGACCAATGACATTTATACAGCGATCAGAAATTTAAATATCCACTGATTACTGTATAAATGTCATTGGCAGTGAAGGGGTTAACCTGCAGGGGGGCGAGCTAGGGGTTAATTGTGTTCCCTGTGTGTGTTCTAACTGTGTGGGGGCTGGGCTGCCAGGGGCACCAGAGAGCTAAATGATCCCGAGTACAGGGATCAGTAGATCTCTGACATGCCGCCTGTCAGAACGGGGAACCGCCGTGTTCCAGCGGTTCCCCGTTCTGGCTGTGTCACAGGCCATTGCCGGTTGCTACGGCCCCCCGCACTTTCCCCCTTAGCCGTCGTGCCCGGGAGAGATGACTATAAGCGGCAATTCGCGGGACAGAGCCACACTGTCGCCGTTTATAGTCGTTACGTGCTCGGCAAGTGGTTAAAGCGGAATTCCACCCAAAAGTTAAACTTCTGCTTTAAGGGAAGTGACCCCCTGACATGCCATAATTGGGGGGGGGGGCGGTAGGGTTGCCACCTCATCCCTTTAAACCCGAACACATATGACAGGTTCTGTGGCTGAATAAAGTGGTAATTAAACTCACTTGGTGGCTTATCTGCATTAAATTAGCCTCAGAACCTGTGTAATTCATATGTGTCCTGGATTAAAGGGATGATGTGGCAACCCTAGGGAGCGGGTACCCTGTTTTCACAGGATCCCAGGTCCCACTTCCTCTCCTGGCCCGTGGAACCGGAAGGAAGTTCACCCCCCCCTCACCCGGCGATCTTCTGGGACACGTCACAGATCCCAGAAGATACGCCGGCCATTCACATGCGCAGTGCGCGCCCGGCTTTGAAGCCAAAGCCGGGTGCCCACACTTGTGATGCCGCGCCGCCACGGTAGAGGGGGAGAGAAGTGAGGCTTCTGGCGGACGCACCGCCTACACTTTTTGTAGCTGCTGACTTTTAAAAGGGTGGAACTCCGCGTTAACTGCACAATATTACAAATATATACCGCTTCATCATAGATCTGAGAGCTTTTTTTTAGTTTAAAAAATCAAAGAATAACACCGTTGGTATTGACAATCACATTACGGCGACTGAAACACCCATGCCACAGCCACTAAAGTACTAAAATTCCCAAAATGTATTGTTTAACGCCCATAAGAGCTGTATGCATAATCTGATTTTAAAAAGCTTGTTGCCTGCACAAATATATACAGATATTATAAGCAGATTATTATGCATCACGGACCACATAGGATCCTGACAACAGGTATAGGAAATAGGAAGCTGGTGAATTTCCCTTCCCCCACTCTGCCCTTCCATACCACCTTCTCACATGTACACTACACAGAGAAGAGTCTTTAAACTCCCCTGCCAGGAGCCGCTCCAGCTATGACCTTTTAATTACAAAAGATGTGACCTATTCAGTCATTGCTCCTCCCCCAACACTGTTCTATAATAAGCATTAGTGCAAAAGTCTCTGAAAGCTGATTGTGATCAAACAGTTAAAGCAGACCTAACAACCTGTGCCAGTCCAGGCCGTAATTATCTTATGTTCCCGCTTTCTCTGCTTACTTCTTAACTGAACAAAAAAAAAAAATCAGCTTTAAGAAGCACTATTATATGTCTGTGTCCTACACGGGAGAAGCATTCACATAAGAAGCTTAGTATTGTAAATTTGTTTAAAAAGCTATTGTGTATTTCCAGCGAATGCTCACTTATGTTTCAACCATAATTCAATATCTGAACTTTTGTTTCCCGCATTTTATTTCATAAAATGAACTCACAGCCCCCCCACCCCCCCCGCCCAATTGATTTCTGCATGTACGGCCCAGTGCACACAGGGGGCGATTTTAACGTGACTTCAGCGCGACTTACAAAGCGACCTCCATGACAGGCGACTTTGCCTGGGGCCAATCAGAGAATCATCTCTGTGGGAGGGAGGGGGTTGCATGGGGAGTACCTGGGTAAAATTATTTTCTTTTTCCTGTAAAGTCGCTTCAATATAGATGGGGATCTGACTTGGAGGCGACTTCCATTGAATTCTATGGGCACAAGTCAGATAGAAGTCGCCTTGAAGTAGTACAGGAACCTTTCTAGAAGTTGGAGCGACTTCAGTAGTGGCCAGTGAAAGAGGAGTTCCACCCATGTAAAAGTCAGCAGCTACAAAAAGTGTAGCTGCTGACTTTTAGCCCTCATACATACGGGCGTTTTTTAACGCCACGTTTTTGGGCGTTTTTTACAGCTCTCCATGTTATTCAATGGCCCCCTAAAAATGCAGACGTTTTTGAGCAGTAGAGGTGAAACTAGAATGCGGGACCAGCGTGTTCCGAGGCTGCAGCGTCATGGCGTTTTTGATGCTGAGGTGGCCAAACGCTCAATAACGTGACTTAACATTGTATACACAGCATTAAGCCTCGTCAGGTGTTCTATTCAAAATCAAAGGTTCCCTATGGGAACCCATTGATTTGAATGGTAGTCGCACCAGAAGTCGGATCATGATGATCCGACTTGTGGCGCATTTTGTGAGCTAGGGATCTTGAAGGGGAAAATTTGTGTGGTGTTCCCCCCCAAGAGCATACCAAGCTCTTCGATCTGGCATGAATTTTAAGAGGAACCCCCACGCTGAAAAAATGGCGTAGGGTCCCCCCCAGGATTCATACCAGACCCTTATCCAAGCACGCTGCCTGGCAGGCCAAGAAAGGGGATGGGGACGAGCGAGCGCCCCCCCCCCTTCTGGACCATACCAGGCTGCATGCCCTCAACATGGGCAGTACGGATGCTTTGGTGCAGGGGGGGCTCTGCGCCCCCCACCCCAAAGCACCTTGTCCCCATGTGGATGGGGACAAGAGCCTCTTCCCGACAACCGTGGCCATTGGTTGTTGTGGTCTGCGGGCGGGGGCTTATCGGAATCTGGAAGCCCCCTTTAATAAGGGGGCCGGCATCTGGGGGCCCCCCACCCTATGTAAATGAGTATGGGGTACATCTTACCCCTACCCATTTACCTGGAAAAGAAGTGTACAAAAAAAACACTACACAGCTTTTTAAAATATTTTATTAAATCAGCTCCAGCGTCTTCTCCCCTCTCTTCTCCCTCTCCGGCGTCTTGTTTCTTTGGCTATTTTGCGGGTTCTTCTGTTTTCTGAGGGGTTTTCTGCGGAGTTTCTGTTTTCTGAGGCATCGTCTGTCTTCTGCTGCTGTCTCCTCAGCTAGCTTCTCCTTGTTCTTCTCCTTCTTCTCTTCTGGAGATGTTGACTCGTCGCTCTCTTCTACTCGAATGCTGGGTCCGTGCTGCGCGGTTGCCTTATATTGGCATGAGGCGGGGCCACACGCTGACGTCATCATGAGCCCCACCCTTATGACGTCACATCCGGGCGGGACTATGATGTGATGGCCCGCCCTGGATGTGCCATCATAAGGGCGGGGTTCAGGGTGACGTCAGCCTGTGGCCCTGCCCCATGCCAATATGAGGCAACCGCGCAGCACAGGCCCGGTATTCGAGTGGAAGAGAGCGATCAGTCAACATCTCCGGAAGAGAAGGAGAAGGAGAACAATAAGGAGAACAAGAAGGAGAAGCTAGAGAAGCTAGCCGAGGAGACAGCAGCAGAAGATGCCTCAGAAGACAGAAACTCCACAGAAGACCCCTCAGAAGACAGAAGACCCTGCAAAAGAGACGAAGAAACAAGACGCCGGAGAGGGAGAAGACAGGAGAGAACACACCGGAGCTGATTTAATAAAATATTTTAAAAAGATGTGTAGTGTGTTTTTTTGTACACTTTTTTTCCAGGTAAATGGGTAGGGGTACAATGTACCCCATACTCATTTACATAGGGTGGGGGCCGGAATCTGGGGGCCCCCTTATTAAAGGGGGCTTCCAGATTCCGATAAGCCCCCACCTGCAGACCAGGACAATCAACGGCCAGGGTTGTCAGGAAGAGGCTCTTGTCCCCACCAAGATGGGGACAAGGGGCTTTGGGGTGGGGGGCGCAGAGCCCCCCCTGCACCAAAGCACCCATACTCTCCATGTTGAGGGCATGCGGCCTGGTATGATCCAGGAGGGGGGGGGGACGCTCACTCGTCCCCACTCCTTTTCCTGGCCTGCCAGGCTGCCTGCTCAGATAAAGGTCTGGTATGGATTTCGGGGGGGACCCTACGCCGTTTTTTCGGCGTGGGGGTTCCTCTTAAAATCCATGCCAGTTCGAAGAGCCTGGCATGCTCTTGGGGGGGAACCCCACACAAATTTTGAAGTTCCCCTTCAAGATCCCTAGCACACAAGTTGTGCCGCAAGTCGGATCATGATCTGACTTCTGGTGCGACTTCCATTCAAATCAATGGGCTCCCATATAAAACCATTGATTTTGAATAGAGCAGAAAAATGCCGTAAAAAGCTAGCACGGAAAAACGTGCTTTGACATCAATGCAAAACGGCAAAAAAAATGGCGGTTTTTCCCTGACGTCGGGCCCGGCGTTTTGCTTATTTTTTTGCATACGCCCATGTGTATGAGGCCTCAATAATCGGACACTCACCTGTCCCAGGGTCGGCATCATAAGTGTGGGCACCCGGCTATGGCTTCAAAGCCGGCACGCACTGCGCATGTGCGAGTCACGCTGCACCTTGTGAATGGCTGGTGTATCTTCTGGGACTGGTGACATGTCACAGAAGATCGCCGAGAGGGAAGGTGGGAAGGTGGATTTCCTTCTCTGAGCCGTGGCTGCAGGGGAGGAAGTGGACCTGGGACCCTGTGAAAACAGGGTCCCTGGTCACCCCCCCAAAAAAATTACATGCCAATTGTGGCTTGTTGGGGGGGTCACCTTCCCTTAAAGCGGAAGTTCCACTTTTGGGTGGAACTCCGCTTTAAGACGGCTCTCATTCACTTCAATGGGATTTCTTATGTGAAGCGACTTGGGGCGACACAAGTCGAATTCCAAGTGGCTCAGTGTGAACCGAGCCTAAGACACTACAATCAGCACACTTGTTGAACAACTGATACAAGTACATCAGTTACAAGATATTAATACATATACTGCAGAGATCAATAATGGGAAGCGAGAAAAAGACACAAGGAGCAGCTCAGGTGTGCTTTAGTGCAAGGGGTCTAGGCAAACATTTAAATTCACAGATTAATTACATACAGTATCTCACAAAAGTAAGTACACCCCTCACATCTTTGGAAATATTTTATTCTATCTTTTCATGTGACAACACTGAAGAAATTACACTTTGCTACAATGTAAAGTAGTGAGTGTGCAGCCTGTATAACAGTGTAAATTTGCTGTCCCCTCAAAATAACTCAACACGCAGCCATTAATGTCTAAACCGCTGGCAAAAAAAGTGAAAATGTCCAAATTGGGCCCATTGGCCATTTTTCCTCCCCAGTGTCATGTTGCTTGTTAGTGTTACAAGATCTCAGGTGTGATTGGTTATGTAGCTCAGGGCAGAGTTGTGAATGGCTTTGTATGTTGTGGTTAGTATTTTGAATTTAATTCGCTGGGTGGTTGGGAGCCAGTGTAGGGATTGGAGGAGAGGGGTGGCAGACACTGAGCGGCTGGTAAGGTGGATAAGTCTGGCAGCAGCTTTCATGATAGACTGAAGAGGGGAAAGCCTTTGGAGAGGTAGGCCAATGAGAAGGGAGTTGCAATAGTCAAGGCGAGAGATAACAAGGGAGTGAATGAGGAGCTTGGTGGTTTCATTTGTTAGAAAGTGGCGTATTTTAGAGATGTTATGGAGGTGAAGTCTACAAGCTTTCGACAGCGAGACACGAGAGCTTGTAGTACCCCCTAGCTGAAGAGTCATAGTCATATCCTCCAGCCAGGGGCCTACAGAGAAGACTAGGCCTATGTATAGGATGGCAACACAGGACTGGGATGTTAAACCAGTTCCTGGCCCGGTCGCCCCCCTTAACATTGCAGGGAAGGAGCGTAAAACCCCAAGCCCATCCCATCAGCCTGTTTACAGGTTCTGCAGCACCTTGTTGCCAGGTGTAATTAAGAGCAAACAACACTTCACTACTACTACTACTGCCTGTTCCCCAGGGTTTTGTCCTGGGACCAATCCTTTTTAATTTATACATAAACGATTTAGAGGAGGGGGTGAACAGCTAAATCTCAATATTTGCAGATGACACCAAGCTAAGCAGAGCAATAAATTCTCGACAGGATGTGGAAACTTTGCAAGAGGATCTGAATAAATTAATGGGGTGGGCAGACAAGTGGCAAATGACATTTAACGTTGAAAAATGTAACATAATGCATTTGGGTACCAAGAATATAAAAGCAAGCTACTCACTAGGGGGTAAGCCTCTGGGGGAATCTAGGATGGAAAAAGACCTAGGGGTCTTAGTGGAGAACGGGCTCAGCAGTAGCATGCAATGCCAAGCTGCGGCAAGCAAAGCTAGCAAAGTGTTGGCATGCATCAAGAAAGGGATCAACTCCAGGGATAAATCAATAATTCTCCCACTATACAAGTCTCTGGTGAGGCCGCACCTGGAATATGCCGTCCAGTTTTGGGCACCAGTCCTCAGGAAGGATGTCCTGGTATTGGAAAGGGTACAGAGAAGGGCAACAAAGCTAATTAAGGGGTTGGAGAACCTCAGTTATGAGGAAAGATTACAAGCACTGAACTTATTCTCTCTGGAGAAGAGACGCTTGAGAGGGGATATGATTTCAATGTATAAATACTGTACTGGTGACCCCACAATAGGTACAAAACTATTCCACGCAAGGGAGCACACAAAGACACGCGGTCAGTCATTAAAAATAGAGGAAAGGCGGTTTAATCTTAAAAAGCGTAGAGGTTTCTTTACGGTAAGAGTAGTGAGGATGTGGAGTTCTCGTCCGCAAGCAGTAGTCTCTGCTGGGAGCATAGATAATTTCAAGAAACTATTAGTTGAACACCTAAGGGAGCACACCATTGAGGGATATAAAATGTAATACTGACATTAAAAACACCCACATAGGTTGGACTTGATGGACTTGTGTCTTTTTGCGACCGCGCTGACTATGTAACTATGTAACTATACACATGCAAGGCCTTGCCTTCTCATTTATTTCAGGTCTGGTGCCTAGGCTACCCCTGCACCATGTAAGAGGACCACATTATGGTAGCTGAAACATCCTAGTGAGTGCATCCATGGAGCCTAGTTGACCACTCTACTACCAGATCTGCCATCTCCAGACCTCCAATTGCTCCCAACCTGGCTGCTAACTACACTTCTAAGGTATAGGCTTTGCCTCCAAACTCCCTTTCCCCATTCCCATGAAAATTGTTCTAAATTTTTTACAATTATGTCTCTCTTTAGAATAATTTAACTACGTCATTTACTGGGATATTATCTGCTCCTTGTAAAGAATGGACTGTTCCCAGACACCATGGAGAGGATCTGTGCACTGCACGTCACATCCAATGTGTTCTCCAGAGGGAAATTGATACTACATTTCCCATTATTCCATGGGGGTATTCTGACATGGTGATTGCGTAGCAGCTATGAGAGATGCCAATTAAGGATGTGAGCAGGTTGCAACCGGTGATTTGAAGATCATACCCTCCCACAGAAGGAAACATGGTGTAAGCAAGTCAACGCTCTCCTTTACAGTTAAATTTGTCCAGAGGGAGAAGACTGTTTTGCCCAGTCACACAAACAGAAGAAATAAAATATAACTGGAATGTAAAAAGAAATGGACAGTGTATTTGCACACGGTAAGCAAGCGTTTTGCTAATATTATTCAGTTCCTCCATGACTGAAGTTTAGCTTTAAACAGTGGTGGCCCGTCCATTAGGGGCGCACGGCCGCTGCCCCCCCATCCAATGCGTGCGGCCCCCTAATCTACATGCAGGGCGCCAGACGCATGGATTACAATTGGGAAGGGGGGTTTTGAAGCGCGTGATTAGAGCCAGAAGCTCTAATAGGCTTAAAAAAAGGTGGGTTTGGGGCGCAGAGCAATGTGCTGTGAGCCCACCCAGTTGTGTGACAATAGCGAATGAATATTCGCTATTTTCACACTGATCCTCCTCCCGGGCAATTAGGAAGCGGGTCCTGAGACTCATCATCCGATTGGCTGCAAGGACAGGCGATCCTATTGGCCGCCTAGGAAGAGGAGGAAAGAGACGCACGGTGGAAGCCGCCGTGATGCGGAGGAGGAGGAGACATCCACCCATCCGCAACCTAGATGGGGTAAGTGCGGGGCTGAATGACCGAGTGGCCGCGAGGATGTGTGACCCGGGGGCTTGGTGCCATCGGCTGACCGTGGGGGGTGGTGGTGGTTGTTTGACGCCCCCCCCCCAATAAAAAAAAAGAGAGCACCAGCTGCCACTGGCTTTAAATAATATGGGTTGATCTTTTCCTGCCCGCAGACCATGACTGCAATTTATGATCACATTTAATTCATAGAATCATAGAAGCGATGGTATGCCTTCTATGAATGGCGGAAAGGGTGGGCATAGTTCTTGATGAGTGTCTGTCACAGCTTGCTCAGTTCTATTAACGCCAGCCGCAACTAACGATTATGGTGAGGGGGGTGTGGGGGGACAAAGGATGAAGATTTCAAGGAAAGCAGGAGCCAGCAGCACAAGGGACACATTGCATTATTAATAAATCAGTAAACATTGTTTTTTTACTTTTGGATTTTTACTACTTCCTCCATTGCTCATGTGCATTTCACTTATTACATTTTTTTTAAATAATTGAGCTACAAACAATTAGAAAATCATTAATTCAAAAAAAATTCCAAAATATTCGTTCCTTTATATTCTATTTTTAAACAGAAATCGACCGTCGCAGTGAGCACATACGTGACCATACAAAAATCAAATGATCAGTCTACTGACTTGATTTTTCGCTTGATTTTCTATCCATATATGGCCAGCTTAAGCATCAATGAATATATTTCATGCAGAAGAGTTGAGGCAAACAATATGATGTGGTAGATGTTGGCATTTGCAGTTTTTAAAGATCAAAATTAATATTTATTTCTGAGCCTCAGTGTGTGCCTTTCAGGAACAATACAGGAACTTACAATGAGGAAGAAAGGAAGTTACATCATATAAATAGGGAGGATACACAGAAGATTGAGTATACTTAAATCAATGACCACAAGGTGGCAGTATAACCATAAACTAATGAAAAAAGCCTAGGATATAAACATAGATGCAATTGCATTGCTCATTTAACTGCTGGAGGCAGCACAATGGGAAATCACACATTTTGCAGTTGTTACCAGAAAAGGTATCAAGGGTACATCTTCCAATGGGGGCACCTTTGCCACTGACAACTGTCTAATGCTTTTCCATAAATTCAACAGAAATCAGACAAAATTTGAGTGGTGGGTGCCTCTGTCAGCGCCATCCGGTCCAACAAAATTAGTTTTTTTGAGCCAGGTGCAAAATTTTTGGCAGAATAGTGATTGCATTCTATCAGATGCAGTTACTGTTTGGGTATTATAGCCGCCACGTCTGCTACAGGCATCTGAATACAACAGACAGCAGTGCAGATTCCTCCATCTCTGCTGTTTAGCGTGGATCAAGGAATCTGATTTCTCCCCACTTTTTAGGCACCTCTTGTATTTCTGGGGCAGGAAACGCAAGAAAATCTCTTCAACACAGATATCAAAATATATGACAGGGGTTTTCCATCAAAAACTAAAAAGATAAATGTTGAGCTGTATATAAACAATTTCATATTTTAAAGCAAAATCAATATATAACTGGATAAATTTATTTTTTTATAATAACCATTTGCCAAGGTTTAGCATTCATAAGCCTATTTAGGAATGACCAAAGATAGACTTGACGCCTAATATATTATAATCATATGTATACGATTCACAAGTATGTAATATCTAAATGCACCAAACATATTCTTGTGCTTGGATGCAACCTCATTTGCTGACATTCACCTCTTCTCTTCATGGAAGTTATAAAATGTGGCTGCAGCAGGTGCAAATGTGGGTATGCAAATTAGAATTTTAGCATAAAATCTTAATTTGGAGGGTGTCTAATAAGCGGCAAATATGGATGATAGAAAAGTATTGAGCACATCATGTCTCCTTGGGGATTTACTGATAAAACCAATGATTTGCTGTTTGCAAATGGTGACTGTTGATATCCTGTTACGTAATACTACTTTGTTACTATTACTATACTATAATGGACTGGTGCTTCCTTGGACATAAATGTTATTGAGAACCTTTATAAATTTGTCTGTCAAAAACAATAAAAATGACAGCAACATATTCAAGTGGCACATGGCTATCTGTACTTGACATTTAAACTGTTAAGACCCCAAGAAGTGCTTTACCTGTGACATCATAACCTGTTTAATGTACACCAGTCAGGAATTGGTTTCATGCGCTCTATGTAATCAGAAGCTCAAACTACCTTTTATACTGCTGTACTCTCTTTTTCTTAAAGAATATGTTAAAGCAAAAAAAAACCCCAAAACAAAACAAAAAAACATACAGTAGTGCAGTACACCTGCAATACATGTACAGGTCCCCATATTTTATCTCTTTATAGAGTAACTATTCCCTCTGGGTGATTTATGGACATTGCAGGGATTTTAACAAACTGTGTTGCAAATTCCTACCTTTTATTATTCTAAAGAAATATTCTAAAGAAATAGCTGTTGTTAGTCTGTGTCCATAGCAGAGTAAATCAGCATCTGCGCCTGCAGGGTTCTAACAAGGAAAGTGGCAGAGTCTGCATGTAGGCAGGTGCAGTTTACTTTCTCCACTGCAGGTGGCGTTCAACCATATCGGCATTGCAGGAGAGAGGAAGTCAAGAGGAACATGGTTCCTCTATGGTTTCCAGGGTCACTGGGGAAGCTATCTGATTGGATGCTGCCACCCTATGTGACGCTACCATCCATCTTAGGTCAGGCAGAGTCTATTTTGGGTCCTGGCTCCCAGGCTTGGCATGCATTTTGTGTGTGGGTAGTGTAGAGACAGGTCATTCATCTGAAAAGGACAGTGATTAGTGGTAGTGAGAGGTTCCTTATGAATAGGGAAAGGTTAGGGACACGCCATCCTAACTGGAGACCTCCCCATTTGGCCAGGCCGTATTCCGCCCCTCAAGACAGACGCTGTTGGCACATCTAAGACCTGCTCTGCTACACATTGCTGTTACATGCCGTGAGTGCTCCTGGTCGGGTGCCTTCCTGTCGGGTCTGTTGCGAATTATTGGATTCTGCATTTATACAGGTTCTGTTCTCTACAATCAGAGAATGTGTAATTACTGCCGCCACACCACACTGCACCTCCCCACATGCATCCCTTTAGATGTGATTTCCCTTTGGGAGTATCTCACCAAAAAGCACATTTTTTTGTTGCAGGGGATGCTCAAAATCTGATTTTTATTTTAGTGTAGACTTCTGTGAAAATCAGTAAGCCAATCACACAAGCATGAAATTACATTTTGGGCTCCTCGCGCGCGGGGCCCCCTCCACGCCAAGCTGTCCCCGGAGGGTGGGTTGAGGTGAGGCGGCCGCCCGCGCTCGCCCCTTTGCGACAAAAGCTTGGCTCAAGTGATGACTTGGGGGGGGGGGGCAGTGCGTTTTGTACACCATCTATGTACAGATCATCTCCAGGTAGCCATATTGCATTGCATTTTATAGAAAATTACAGCGCTGCAGACTGAAAAAGAAAGGTCATTTTTATTTGCAATTAATTATAATATGATTAGTGCAGCAACTGTATACACAATTTTTTTTTTATTTGCTATTTTTTTCCCTATGAACGTGGAGTTAACCTTTTAAAGATCCTGCAAGTTCGGAACAATACCTGTTGATCTGCCTGAAACAAACGCAGCTTTGTTGTGGGATGACAATACACAGCATTTATGTGGTGTCAGCCCTGCCCAATGTCCCTTGCTAAACTACTCAGTTGCTCCCACTGTCAGACCATAACTGCAATATGAAGGTTGAGTATACAGTAGTTCAAGATAAGAACTAGAAGGGCTTTTTGAGATAATTTGGGACATGTGCAGAGGACACAGGACATGTTTGACTTTCTGAGAAGATCAATACGTGGCTTTTGAATGGGTATAATAAAATGCTTTAAATGGTATATTTAACAGACCTAAAATGATCAAATAAGAATAGTAATAATTAGGGTTTACATACATTTTAATAAGTGAAAAAATAATGAAACCAAAAATGGAAGCTATCTGTATTATCAGTACAGCATATTTTACTGAGACATTGCTTTCTCCCTGTAGGCTGAAACATCCAGATGTTGGCTGAGTGATATTGAAAGAGATTTGTGAGTGAATACAGCCAGTGATGGTGCTTTATAAATGTAGAGAATTTTCCAGTGGCCACTCAGAGAACAAAACATCCAAGAATAGAACATGTCCGTTAACTTTGCTCAAGTGCATATTTGTAAATGTAAAATATAAAAAGATACATGTTGCAAAGTGTTACCCTTTAACCACTTTAAGACCATGCTTTTTCAGGCACTTTTTATTTACAAGTTTAAATCAGTATTTGTTGCTAGAAAATTACTTGTAACCCCCAAACATTATATATATTTTTTAGCAAAAAATGGCGATGGTTGCAATTTTATGTCACAAAAAATACAATTTAATGAAACTGAAAAAAATTCAAAACACAATATTTACCCCAATTTTTTTGGAAAACGTGAAAGATGATGTTACGGTAATTAAATAGTTACCTCACGTGTCACGCCTTAAAATTGTGCATGCTGGTGGAATGGCGACAAACTATGGTACTTAAAAATCTCCATAGGCAACGCTTTAAATGTCTTTATAGATTACCTGTTTAGAGCAATCCTAGGTTCACACTGATGCAGGTTTGAAATGATGTGATTTCAGCTGAACTCGCACGATTCCAAACTGGCAATGCAGTCCCACTCCAGGGGTGATTTGACAGACATCTGTGCGGGTTCATGCACGGAAGTCTATTCAAATTGCCCCTGCAGTCGCCAAAAGTTGTACAGGAACTACTTTTGGGAATTGGTGCGGCACCGCAAAGTCGGCGTGGCACCGATTCAGGCTGGTGCCATTACCAGCAATAGCCTCCGATTTGGCATGCGATTTGAAATGTCATGAATGTCAATGTTTTTAAAAAATAAATATCTGAAAAGTGTGGTGTGCATTTGTATTCAGCCCCCTTTACTCTGATTCCCCTAACTAAAATCTAGCGGAGCCAATTGCCTTCAGAAGTCATTAGTAAATAGCGTGTGTAATTTAATCTCAGTATAAATACATCTGTTCTGTGAAGCCCTCAGAGGATTGTTAGAGAACCTTAGTGAACAAACAGCATCATGAAGGCCAAGGAACGCACCAGACAGGTCAGGGATAAAGTTGTGGAGAAGTTTAAAGCAGGGTTAGGTTATAAAAAAATATCACAAGCTTTGAACATCTCACTGAGCACTGTTCAATCCATCATCCGAAACAGAAAGAATATGGTACAACTGCAAACCTAGCAAGACATGGCCATCCACCTAAACTGACAGGCTGGGCAAGGAGAGCATTAGTCAGAGAAGCAACCAAGAGGCCCATGGTAACTCTGGAGGAGCTGCAGAGATTCTTTAGACTGTAAGCTCTACGAACAGGGCCCTCCTATTCCTTGTGTATTGAACTGTATTGTAATTGTACTGTGTCCCTTCTTTATTGTAAAGCGCTGCGCAAACTGTTGGCGCTATATAAATCTTGTATAATAATAATAATAATAATCCACAGCTCAGGTGGGAGAATCTGTCCACAGGACAACTATTAGTCGTGTTCTCCACAAATCTGCCCTTTATGGAAGAGTAGCAAGAAGAAAGCCATTGTTGAAAGAAAGCCATAAGAAGTCCCGTTTGCGGGAAGTCATGTGGGGGACACAGCAAACATGTGGAAGAAGGTGCTCTGGTCAGATGAGACCAAAATTGAACTTTTTGGCCTAAAAGCAAAAAGCTATGTGTGGCAGAAAAGGAACACTTCACATCACCCTGAACACAGCATCCCCATCCCCACATGGTGGTGGCAACATCATGTTGTGGGGATGCTATTTTGCAAAGAAGAATGGGCAAAAATGTCATTCTAGATGTGCAAAGCTGGTAGAGACCTCCCCAAACAGACTGCAGCTGTATTTGCAGGGAAAGGTGGTTCTACAAAGTATTGTAGGGGGGCTGAATACAAATGCATGCCACACTTTTCAGATATTTTTTTGTAAATAACTTTGAAAAACATTTATCATTGTTCTTCCAATTCACAATTATGTGCCACTTTGTGTTGGTCTATCACATAAAATCCCAATAAATTTAAGTTTTTGGTTGTAACTTGACAAAATGTGGAAAATTTCAAGGGGTATGAATACTTTTTCAAGGCACTGTACATATTGGTCATAAGGCCATTAAATCTACAAAAACCACACAAGTTGTGACATTACGGCAGTGTCTGGTGCTTAACATTCTGTGACATATACAGAGGTTCAATCTTACAATGGCATTTCTGGTAAATAAAAGTACTTGACAATTAACAAAGGAGAACGGATGAGGGGTTAAGGCCCAACAAATGACCAGTACAAGGAGCAGTCAATATTTGAGTAGCAATGAAGGGCAGCTCAAGCTCTTAGGTGTAAGATATAATCTAGTGTGGTTTAATTAGGACATTTTATACTAATTAGTCCGTGTCTCACCAGGGAGTTTTGTGGTGGCATCAGCTAAGGTCACTGACATGTGGAAGGGGTCTGCAGCCAGTGGCTCCAAATTTTTTTGTATTTAGATAGTCAGCCCCTATGTATGTAAATACATTTTTTGTAGTGTAGAGTAGTATTTACTTCCTGAATCCAGGAGTTGAATCAGGGGAGCGTGGCTTGAATTCAGCTACAGGCAATGAGTTTTCTCATGATGAATAGGATGTCAGGATTAGGTTATAGCCCAAACAGGCATGGTTTGGGGTGAAGGGTAAATGGGGGGGGGGGGGGGCAGGGATCATGGAGAAATCACACCACCTGTGTCCAGTACCCCTGAATGGTAGGACAAACCCACAGCAGATGAAAAAATATGCCAGGGCTTATCAGGCACTTAGGGCATAAGGGGTTATAATCAGGCCGAAACCTGGCAATGCAAGTAGGTGTGAGATAAGCTTTGTGAAGTATATAGAGTAGCCTAAGACTTGATGTACGCCATGCTTACATTTATCGCTGTCATGGGAAACGCATTCCTATTCTGAACACAATTCTTCCATGTTCAGAAAAGGAAGGTTGAAGCTTAGCTAACCATAGCAGCTCCTAAACTCTGCTAAAAGCCTATGTGTACATTGACACATAGGCTTTTATTGAGTTAAAGCGGTAGTAAAGCCATGCATTTAACAGGTTAAAATCCAGTCACATTTCCGGCACGTGCCGGAAATGTAACACTCCCATTGGTTGTGCTCTAAACCAAACTGTCAAACCATGCAATGGCTGGTGTCATAGCTGATCACATGTGCAGCATCATGGCAGTTGTAGATTAAACAGAGGCCAAGATAGCAGCTTCCTTGGCTGAAAATGATAGGAGGGTTTACTACCACTTTAAGTTTAGAAGCTTTGGCAAAAAAAAAACCAAAAGCGCTTAAACTTAAGTTTAGGAGCTGCTAGTGAACATGAAGCCTTAGGCAGTCAGATAATTTAGGGGACTTTACCTTACAGGTGTCGAGCACCTCGTTCCAATCATTGTCATCCATATCCCCAACATCAGCTTCCCTATTCGGCTTGATCTGATGAGCCAAAGTAATGGCAGAGGGGAGGAGAAACATATTTTAGAACGTGGAAATTTGTTTTTGGGGTTCATCACCCCTGATCACATCAATGAGGGGGGAGACACAGGCGGGGGATAAGTAGCAGGGAACTTGGCCCATAGGGTGTATTGTATTTGTAGATATAAAAAAAATGTGGTTATATAGGGAGGATTTCTCTTTCAACTGGTCAAAAGTTTAAAGACCCTGTATCAATATTAAATGAAGTAGATAATAGATACCACTGGAGGCCCACATTTCAGCATTAAGGACAGAAAGAAGATCAGGTAGGCATTTTTTATTCCACAGGGGGGTAAAATGAAGAAATGCAGGGAGATTACGTTTGGTCAGAGCCAGGTCCTAGACTCGTTTATAATGGAAGACTAAGCTGGTACAGTCATCTGTTGTGGTAGATCCCCGAAGGCCGTGCAGGATTACACATGTGGAGTGAGGCGAGGTTTGAGCCTGTGTGAAGCACAGCAGGATATGAAACCTATTGTTGTCCAATTTATCTATAATTCTATATGATGTAAATGGGACAATTGGGACAATTGGGCTGCAATACAATATAAGTTAAAGTCTGGTAGGGCAGCACCCCCAAGGTCTGTTGGATTTTCTAATGTTCGCCATTTGGAGCTGTTGCCCCAAACATAGGAGTTAAGGATAGCGTCAACAAGTCTGAAATATTTCCGAGATAAGTATACTGGATATGCCAAAGGACATACAAAAATTTGGGCAAGATAAAGCCCCTTTTAAGTGAAAAATGTGACTCTAAGCACCAGTAGTGAACTAAACTTAAGCTGCAATCATTAAAGCTAATACTCACTCAACATATGTGTATAAAAATATGCTGCGCTGATTCATATAGCAAAAAGACATTAACATAAAATACCAAATTAACATATTTGCTAGTGCTAACTATAGACACGTGTTTAATTATAATCCAACAACACCACATAACAGTCCTTCATATAAATGTCTGTAAATAAAACTGTGACGCAATCCACCAATCGTGATCAAGTCCACATACAGACGATTTAATTGGGTGAGATCAGAATATGTAATAGCATCTCCACCAAACCCCTTTTGGGTACACGCTTACCTTATAGTTTGACCCTCATTACAAAGGTCTTTTTGTGCCTTTAATCAAATAAATTAGACTCCATAAACACAGTTAGACTCTACCAGGGCTCAAGCAATTCTACCTAGAACTCTCGCTCTGTAAATCCAGCAATCCTCTCAGCTCAGGTGGTAAACCATGAATTATTGCTCTAAATCAGTGGTTCTCAACTCCTGTCCTCAGGACCCACTAACAGGCCAGATTTTCAGTATTACCTTGGGGAGGTGCAGACTAGAATACTGCAATCACTGAGCAGTAAATGATATCACTTGTGATGCATTTTAGTTATCTTCCAAACCTGGCCTGTTAGTGGGTCCCCAGGAGAGGAGTTGAGAACCACTGCTCTAAAGGATCCACAAACTGCCATGGTGCTCACTGAGGTACTTTTATTAAGAAAATAAAATGCACCCACATAATAACTGAATAAAGTCGCCAATATCACTTTCACCACTATTACCGCGTCATAGCTGAAAGGCGGCTAATGTGTGGCTCTGTTGTTCTGGGAAAGCGTCCATGGACGTCCTCCCAGAACACACCTACCGCAAGCCCCCTGGGGCGTGCATCTGGCGTGCACTGTTATTGCTGTGTCCTTTGGACACAGCTGATCACAGATCAAGGTAAAGGGCCACAGCGGCCCTTTACCATGTGATCAGCTGTGTTCAATCACAGCAGATCACATGTAAACAAACTTGCAGGTTATCAGCATTTCTTTTCTCACACGCTGTCACAGCATAAGGAGAGGAGAGACGATTGCCAGCGTGTCAGATAATCAGGGCACTGATCATCAGTGCAGCCCCAACAGTGCCAAACAGTGCCCATGGGACTGCAACAGTGCAGACTATCAGTGGCCACCAGTGCAGCTTATCAGTGCCCATCAGTGCCCCCTCATTAGTGCCCATCAGTGCCACCTCATCAGTGCCCATTAGTGCCGCCTCACCAGTGCAGCCTCACCAATGCCCATCAGTGCAGCCTCACCAGTGCCCATCAGTGCAGCCTAACCAGTGCTTATCAGTGCAGCCTCGCCAGTGCCCATCAGTGCAGCCTCAATGGTGCCCATCAGTACATATCAGCGCAGCCACATCAGTGCCCATCAGTGCAGAAAAATGACTTATTTGCAAAACTAAAACAAAGAAACACTGTTTTTTTCAATATTTTCAGTCTTTTTTTCTTTTTTTAGCAAAAATAAAAAACCCAGTGGTGATTAATATCGCCAAAAGAAAGCTCTATTTGTGTAAAAAATGATAACATTTCATATGGGTAAAGTGTTGCATGACTGTGCAATTGTCATTCAAAGTGCGACAGCACTGAAAGCTGAAAATTAGCCTGGGCATGAAGGGGGTGAAAGTGTCCAGTATTAAAATGGTTAAAACCATTCCAATGCTGCTCAGGTAGGTGCCCCTAACATCAGCAATATACAGATACCTGTGGCTACATGGAAACCTCTCTCTCTCTTGTGGAATACTACCAAGCCCCTCTTAAATCTATCTTCCTTGGTTGAAGGAAAGAAAATTGCATAATGTATGGCCAGCCTTACACATTCTCATCCCCCCACCCTAAGTGATCGGGGCTCACTTGATGAAGAGTGTTTCTGCATCTTGGGCTCCTTTCGCTAAGGTTTTGGCAGATGTGGTAGGCAGTGAAACAACAACGAGTGGGATGTGGCCCGCGGTTCCACTCTGTCCTTCGAGGGCTTCAGTCATTTCTTCTGCTTTGTCTTAATTACCTGTTTAAAGCAGCTTTGGACCTTCTGTGTTTTCTTCCCTCCCTTGGTACTGCTATTTTAAATCTCACAGGTATGCTGACATGAAGTATTCCAACAATACGGAAAACTGTTTTCATACTTACACGTATTTTTCCTATCCTGGTTCTCCTCCTGTCTGCATAATTGTCTCCCTAGTGTCTGTCCAAGCCTAGTTATGGGATAGTGGGGTGTGGGGAGTTAGAGCCACATTTATGCTGTCCCGAGGGGTTGTCCCAGTGGGCCAAGGGGCAAAGTTGTCCCACAGATATGCAGACATGTGGAGAGTAGGGAAAGGAAAATTATAGGTATGTATTAAAACAATTTTCTATTAATTTCCCCTTTTCGCATATAATAGAGATGAACAAAGGCAAACATGTTTGAAGTTAAGCCGGTGTGACAACCATGGCTGCCCCCATAAATACAGCAGAGAAGTGAGCATAGCCACCCAGAAGCAGGATGTGTGTTATTTGCAGGATAACCAGGTGAAACTACAAAGAAAAGAGCCTAAAAAAATAATACAGCCACCAGATCTAGGTACAGTACTGATAAGCTGCAATATATACAAATTTTGTTTTTTGGATTGAGAGATAAATCTTAAATGGACAACACGTGTTATTGGGGGAACCTCTATTAAAGGAGAAGTACAGCCAAAGCTCGTTTGGCTGTACTTTTCCTGTGGATCACAGGAGTGCAGTCCGTTCTGCACTCCTGTGACCCGCTTTCAGTAGACAGCGAGCTGAAGCCCGCTGTCTGCTGACACCACAGAGCCAGTCCAGGCTCAGGAAAGATCGTGACCATATAATCGGTATCTGCCCACATGCCTGGACCGACAGCTGGCTCAGCCTCTCAGAGAGCCTGAACTTGCTGCTTCCACCCACACCCACTTGCTGCTTCCATCCAAACCAAGGTTTCGTCCGCACGCCGACTTCCTGAGTGGGAGACGGCGATCACAGGCAGCTAATCGGAACGCTGGACAGATTTGGTGCCGGTCTAAAGGCACAGATAAAGGGGAGTGTTCATTTTATCACTTTTAAAGCAAATAAAAATGAATTGGAACATTGCGCAATGATAGCCATTTGTTTTTTCATGTGTCACTGGGGAACCTAATTTACCGGTGCACGGAGAGGCAATGCAGCAGTGTGATATAGAGGATCCAGCCATATCCCATCTTTATTCAAAGAAAAAGGCGCCTTTTTGAGTGCATATAGTGGAAGGTGGTGGTCGATCACGAATCACAGCAAGCATTTTGGATTTGCACAAGTTACAATAGAGCACGTGGAATCATTTTAATAACAGACTTTTTTATTTGGACTATACTTTATTTCGGACTAGATTTTTCACTTATATACATGTATATATACAGTATCTCACAAAAGTGAGTACACCCCTCACATGTTTGTAAATATTTTATTGTATCTTTTCCTGTGACAACACTGAAGAAGTGACACTTCGCTACAATGTAAAGTAGTGAGTGTACAGCTTGTATAACAGTGTAAATTTGCTGTCCCCTCAAAATAACCCAACACACAGCCATTAATGTGTAAACCGCTGGCAACAAAAGTGAGTACACCCCTAAGTGAAAATGTCCAAATTTGGCCCAATTAGCCATTTTCCCTCCCCGGTGTCATGTGACTTGTTAGTGTTATAAGGTCTCTGGTGTGAATGGGGAGCAATTCCAGTGTTTTACCTGCAATGTTTGCACCTCTTTCTGAGGAATAAAATTTATTTCATACTTCACGATTGGGCCACCCTACCTTTTTTGTCATCCCTGCGCATTTTGGAAACCAGGAATCCCCTTTTCCATCTCAGCACCAGCTGCCCCAGGACACAGGAGGATCCAGGCACACACACACTGACAATAGGCGTTGATCGATTCCTGTGATGGGAATCCACTTTATCTGGTAAGTGGGGTGTGTGGTTAGGGTGCCTGGTGAAGGAGCATTACGAAGCGGCACAACATTGATTCACAGGTTGTAAGCATGCTGCACTATTCTGGTGTGTTGTAACCATATACAGTGGGATTGTTCATCTTTTTTGGACTGGTTGGAGCTGATCCCCTTGCACACCATTGAAAGCATAGTGTGCATATTGGACATAGACATTGCTCATTATACACTGACTGGAGTGTGCATGTTTCCAGCTTTTTTTGCACATCCTTTTGCACTGCTTGCACCATATCATTTTTGATCACATGTTTATTGAGTTTTTATTGATTGTATTTATTTGAATTTGCATTTTGCACATATATGTACTTAAATAGCTTAGTCCACATCCCAAAATAGCACTAGCAATTTTTGCACTGGTTTAGAGCATATGCGCTTTATATATTTATAAAGAGGCTCATTACGTCTCTATATTCTTTTGGTTTATCACATGTTTAGACACTAGGTAGAGCGCGGTGACTCATTCATTTCTTTGTATATAGGTATACCACCTTCACACACGCAGCTCTTGTTTACATTTCACTTATCAGTGAATGCATATTTTATTTTATTTATTTATTTATTTTCTGTTGCGCTGGTTCTCTTCCTTTTTCTCTAGTGTTATAAGGTCTCTGGTGTGAATGGGGAGCAGGTGTGTTAAATTTGGTGTTATCGCTTTCACTCTCTCATACTGGTCACTGGAAGTTCAGCATGGCACCTCATGGCAAAGAACTCTCTGCGGATCTTAAAAAAAAACAATTGTTGCTCTACATAAAGATGGCCTAGGCTATAAGAAGATTGCCAAGACCCTGAAACTGAGCTGCAGCATGTTGGCCAAGATCATACGGTTTAACAGGACAGGTTCCACTCAGAACAGGCCTCGCCATGGTCGACCAAAGAAGTTGAGTGCACATGCTCAGCATCATATCCAGAGGTTGTCTTTGGGAAATAGAAGCATGAGTGCTGCCAGTATTGCTGCAGAGGTTGAAGGGGTGGGGGGATAGCCTGTTAGTGCTCAGACCATGCGCCGCACACTGCATCAAATTGGTCTGCATGGCTGTCGTCCCAGAAGGAAGCCTCTAAAGATGATGCACAAGAAAGCCTGCAAACGGTTTGTTGAAGACAAGCAGACTAAGGACATGGATTACTGGAACCATGTCCTGTGGTCTGATGAGACCAAGATAAACTTATTTGGTTCAGATGGTGTCAAGCGTGGGTGGTGGCATCCAGGTGAGGAGTACAAAGACAAGTGTGTCTTGTTTACAGTTAAGCATGGTGGTGGGAGTGTTATGGTCTGGGGCTGCATGAGTGCTGCCGGCACTGGGGAGCTACAGTTCATTGAGGGATCTATGAATGCCAACATGTACTGTGAGATACTGAAGCAAAGCATGACCCCTCCCTTCAGAGACTGGGCCGCAGGGCAGTATTCCAACATGTTAACAACCCCAAATACGCCTCCAAGATGACCGCTGCCTTGCTAAAGAGGCTGAGGGTAAAGGTGATGGACTGGACAATCATGTCTTCAGACCTAAACCCTATTGAGCATCTGTGGGGCATCCTCAGACGGAAGGTATTGGAGCGCAAGGTCTCTAACATCCACCAGCTCCTTGATGTCGTCATAGAGGAGTGGAAGAGGACTCCAGTGGCAACCTTTGAACTCCATGGCCAAGAGGGTTAAGGCAGTGTTGGGAAATAATGGTGGCCACTCAAAATATTGACACTTTGGGCCCAGTTTGGATATTTTCACTTAGGGGTGTACTCACTTTTGTTGCCATTGGTTTATACATTAACGGCTGTGCATTGAGTTATTTTGAGGGGACAGCAAATTTACACTGTTATACAAGCTGTACACTCACTACTTTGTAGCAAAGTGCCATTTCTTCAGTGTTGTCTCATATCTAAATATGGGGAGTGCGGCTATCACTATATGATTATCGGTATCGCCCACATGCCTGGACCAGCACCTGGCCTCTCCCACCCCCTCCACAGCCCAGCGCTCCAGTGAGCATAGTTGGGGGGGGGGGGGCAGAGAGCCGGTGACTAACAGTCACTAGCTCTCTGGTCAGGGAGCTCTGAGAACTGAGCGATAGGCGCTGTTTGCTTGGTTCTCAGGGGACAGATGCAGCATTGGACCTATGATGCATCCACTTAGGTAACTATAATTCAAAAAAATAAAAAAATTTCTATACCCCTCTTTTAAATGTTTATTTATAAAATAAAGATGTTATATAAATAGTAAAAAAAATATATAAAACATCAGTTTAAAATGTATAAACCAAATAATAAAATAAATTGCGGCAAAACCATTATGGCTTTTCTTAAAAGCCTTATCAATGAACTTGTCAATTGTGCATTGCATCTCTTTTTTTTGTTTTTGTTGTAAACCTAGATTTTCTCATTGCTTTATTTAACAAGACAAAAGGTAATATGCAAAATGTCCTGTAGTACCCATAGCAACCAATGAGCAGTCATCTTTCAAAAACTAAGTCCACCTAAAATTAGTATTTCATGTTTGCCCGAGTTCCTTTATTGACATTTCCGACAGCTTGCTACATCTCTAGAAGGGTCCAGTGGTGATATTTTCCTGCAATTGTTTATGTCCCTGTTCCTTTTCCACAGTTATAACAGCGGTGTCACTTACTGCTGCACTTCTTAATTTCATTTGACATTATGGAAAATCCAACAGAATACACCATTATTTGACATATAAACGGCTTTTAAATTCGATAGAACTGGAAATTCTGGTGCATTTAACATGACACTAGTGTTCCCAGGAGATTTATGAAGCCAGCATTTATCAACTATATCAGACAGAAATAGTAGTTTTGGATGGATTGTTTGGACTGCTTAGCAAAGATTAAGTCTGATTGCTATGTGTTCCTGCAAGCTGAATATCAATCATTACTCTCTGTACTGCCACATTTCATTTTTAGATATGTGGTAGAATAGATGATGTTGGAAATACTGAATATATTCTACGGAACAGACAGTGCACAGTCCACATGGGATTTGCTGCTTAACTGCAGACAGAAAACAAAAACTTTATTCAGAGAAAAGGCATAGAGTATACAGTGCAGCACTGTATACATAAAGTCCATAGACAACAAATGATCCTCCGTGAGATGAGTGAAGGCAACAAACGATCAGATGGTGCAGCAAATGAAAGACATCGCCTCCACCACAGTAAACACCAGCCTCTTACCTTAATGATCTGACCCAAACACATCAAACAGCATCAACACCCTCCTTAGTAAAGCACAGCATAGATTCCAGCAAGAATAACAGGAACCTCCAACATTGTCTCAATAGTCACAGACTGTTTTGCTATTTCAACGTCTACCTCAAAAAGTTTGTTGCCTTCACTCATCTCACGGAGGATCATTCATTGTCTATGGACTTTATGTATACAGCGCTGCACTGATTATGTCTTATAGCTTTCTGTCAAGGTTTATGAATTTTTCCCTTGTTGGATGAGAAGTACAGAAGGATCAGGCAAGTTGGGTACAGGCTGGGTTGGTAACGTGCAGGCAGATGAAGTACCAAGGGATCAGGCAGAAGAGTAGTCATAAACAGGCAGAGGTCAGGGCAGGCAGATGACAGCAAAGTCCAAAGGGCAGCCAGGGTCACAGGTACAGAAAGTCTCTCAGGAATAAACGCTGGGGGGTCACCGGAACAGGAATGCTGTAGAATGGACAGCATCTGCTGCAGGGTGTCGTCTGTTCAAATAGACCGTTTTGGCGCCATTGGCGCGCACAGGCACGCGCGAACGTGCACGGGTGTACGGACGCGCGCAATGCGCACAAGCCCCCAGGAAACGGCCATTTTCCTAACATTGCCCCCCCCAAGGGGCAGCCTCCGGATGCCCAACCGGGCTCTCTTGGCCGGATTGTTCTTCCAAAAAGTCTTAATGAGTTCTTGGGCATGTAGGTTGCTTTCTGGTTCCCAGGAGTTCTCTTCAGGCCCATATCCTTTCCATTTCACAAGGAACTGAGTAACCCCTGCTCTTTTCCTACAATCGAAGATGGTTTCTACCTCAAACTCCTCCTCTCTATTCACCAGGACTGGCCCAGGTGGGGCCGTTTTCCATCCAGGAAACAGATCCTTAGTAACTGGCTTGAGGAGATGTACATGAAATACCGGATGGATCCGGAGTGATGGCGGTAGATCGAGCTCATAGGCCACATTGTTGATCTTCCTCTTTACAAGGAGAGGTCCAATATATCTCGGTCCTAGTTTTTTGGATGGGCAGGCTGTAAATCCAGTTCTCCTCGTCTCCCCCTGTCAAATGTCCTTTTGTTGCACTTCTGGGTCTGAGCAAGGGTCTCCTGCAGCAATTTGTTGTTACTGTCCAGGAATTGGGTGATTTCTTGCGTGGCCAGAATCATACTCTCAGTTAGCAAGGTGGGCAGGAATGTAGGATGGTAGCTGAGATTCGCCCAAAACGGAGATTGCTTAGCAGCAGAATGGATGGAATTGTTGTAGGTAAACTCGGCTAACGGCAGCAAAGAGACCCAGTAGTCCTGAGAGTAGCAACGGAGGTATTGCTTGAGGGTCTGGTTGGTCCTCTCTGTTTGACCATTGGACTGTGGGTGGTAAGCTGAGGAAAATGCTAGTCCAATTCCCAAGATAGAACATACGGACCTCCAGACCGGGGATGTGAACTGCACCCCTCTATCGGACACAATGTTCTTTGGAATGCAGTGTAGGCGGGCAACTTCCTTGATGAATACCTTGGCTGTTTCTGTAGCTGAAGGGGTTCCTTCCATTGGAATGAAGTGCGCCATTTTTGTGAGGCGGTCAAGGACCACGAAGATTGTGGTGAAACCTGCAGACGGGGGCAATTCCACAATAAAATCCATAGAGATCTGGAACCAGGGACTCTCAGGGATGGGTAGCGGGTTTAGCAGGCCCCAAGCTATGGTTCCCTCAGTTTTGTTTTGAGCACAGATAGGGCAGGCACTTACATAGTTTCTGCAGTCCTCTCTCATGTGAGGCCACCAAAAGGTGCGAGAAAGCAGCTCCGCTGTCTTATGGTTGCCGAAGTGTCCAGCTAGTTGGTGGTCGTGGCAAAGTTCCAAGGCAGTTAGACGGTGCTCCTCGGGCACGAAGATCTGGGTACCCGACCACCATAACCCGTCTTTCACAGACAGTCTGGAATCAGCAGGTACAGTGGAGCCGGCCAAAGTTTGCCTGATCCGAGTGAGGAAGTCCTCCTGGACCAACAAAAACTGTGGGCAGGTAAGATTTTATCAGGGGGAGATGCTTCCCCAATCTCATGGAACATCCTGGACAGTGCGTCAGGTTTAACGTTCTTGGATCCAGGTCGGTAAGTTATATGAAGCTGGAATCGAGAAAAAAATAGGGCCCGGAGGGCCTGCCGAGGCTTGAGTCTTTTAACAGTCCTTAAATAGTTTTTGTGGTCCGTGAAGACCAGGACAGGATGGACTGCTCCTTCCAGAAGGTACCGCCACTCTTCCAGGGTGGACTTGATAGCTAAAAGTACTCTGTCCCCCCACATCGTAGTTCTTTTCATGGGGAGTCAGTTTCCGCGAGAAGAAGGTAATAGGGTGCAACAGAGTTTTGGGCCCGTCTTTGGGATAAGACTGCCCCAACTGCAGGCGTCAACCTCCAGAATGTATGGCAATGTGGAGTCGGGGTGCTTCAGAACAGGTGCTAAAGTGAACAATTTTTTTCAGGGTTTGGAAGGCTGCTTGCGCTTCCGGGGTCCAGACAAAGCGAGAGTTTGTTTAGTCAGTTGGGTTATAGGAGAGATCACTGTGGAATATCCTCGGATAAATTTCCTATAAAAGTTAGCGAACCCCCACAAACCGTTGCACCTCTTTCTTATCCGCTGGCATTGGGCAGTCTATAATTGCTGAGACCTTCTGGGGATCCATGGTGGTGCCTGTAGTAGAGATGTGGAATCCCAAGAAGGAGATGTCTGCGCATTCAAACGCACATTTTTCTGCCTTTGCATATAGGCCATGTTGCCAAAGGCGGCTGAGTACACATTTCACGTGCTGGCGATGTTCCTCTAAGGAGGGGGAGAAGATGAGGATGTCATCTAAGTAGACCACTACAAATAAGTCAAGGTAGTCCCTGAAAACGTCATTGACCAAGTGCTGGAATGTGGCCGGGGCGTTACAGAGCCCAAAGGGCATGACCAAATATTCAAAATGGCCAAACAGAGTCTGAAAGGCCGTTTTCCACTCATCTCCCTCCCGTATATGGATCAAATTGTAGGCCCCACGGAGATCCAATTTGGTGCATACCACTGCGGAGCCGAGGCGTTGGAACAACTCAGGGACCAGAGGCAGAGGGTACCGGTTCTTGACTGTGATTTTGTTAAGGTCCCGGTAGTCAATACACGGCCGGAGGGCGTGGTCTTTTTTTTGACAAAAAAGATCCCGACTCCTGTAGGGGACGTAGGGGGCCAAATGAAGCCCTTTTGCAGGTTTTCCTCAAGGTAGCCTTTGAGAGCAACAAGCTCCACTTCCGAGAGAGGAAATATCCTACTGAAAAGGGCCTCGGCTCCAGATCTATCGGGCAATCGTATGGCCGATGTGGAGGTAGGGTGTCTGCCCCCTTCTTACTAAATACATCCAGGAAGTCGTGGTATACTTCAGGGACAGCAAGACGGGTTTCCTGGTCCGGATCGGGGTTGAGGCTGGTGAAGCCCCTTGGGGCGACTGGAGGCAGTGAGTCAGACAGTATGGGGACAGGAACTGAACTTCTCCGGTGTTCCAGTTAATGTGGGGGTTGTGGCTTCTGAGCCATGGGAGGCCCAGGATGACCAGAAACAATGGAGACGCAATAGCGTCCAGCAGCAGGAATTCTCTATGGCCTTCGACTGTCCAGGCAGGCAGAGGAAAGGTCTCGTGAGTCACGGTACCAGACTTGATGATCGACCCATTGGCCAATCGTATAACCATCTGATGTTCCTTGGGTCCAGGATGGCTGGAACTTGAATATCCCCGTCGGGGAGCTGCAGGTAGCGAGGGAGAGTAAGGTGAGACTTCAGGCTTGGCAGGGTTAGTGTCATGGGCAGCACGTATCAGCTCAGACACGTCAGCGCGTTCCGGCACGAACGATCACTCCGGTACGGGCGATCGGAAGGAGATCACAGATGCGCATGCGCGCACGCATCGGAGCAAGGCAACGAACGTACGGACGCAACAGGTGGGTACGCAACGTCCAATAGGATCCCTTGGGGCACTATAAAGGACTGCTCATTCTGCCCCTTAGTTGCTGGATCGTCTTCAGCTCTCCTGAGTTCCTGACCTGTGTGTTCCTGTGTTTCTGCTTGATTCCTGTTGTGACCCGGCTTGGCTCTTGGACTTCCCCTGCTCGCTTCTGTGCTTAACCTTGGCTTGACCCCGGCTTGTTTACTGGACTCTGCTATCTGCCTGATTCCTGGTTCTGACCCTTGGCCTGGCTAATGGATTCGCCTTCTCTGCTCTCCACACCTGGTTGGCGACCTACATCTGGAACTGTTCCTGTCTGTACCCGTGTTTCCAGATTTATCCGGCTTGCACGCCTCATCCATCCATCTGGTGACCCGTGCTTCTTTGCGCTTAGTACTCTCTGTTCCCAATCCAGGGGTACTCTGCGTTCAGCCACAAGGGGAGCCTCTCTCAGCACTTCAGCCTCGGATCAGGTACGTGACAGTTAGCACCTCCCCTAGAGCTGGGGTTGGACACCTACCGGCCTTAGCAGGGCAGTTCCTTACTAGATGCCCTGAACCCCCACAGTAAAGGCACTAGTTGAGAGCCATGCGTCTCCGTCTTTCCTCGACAGAGAGAGATGGCCGGAGGAGCCCAATGTGCATAGGCTCAGGGTGGTCCTGTTGAGAGGAGGAGGAGGCTGTAGCGGCCGGGCTTGGTCCCGGAAAGTTGGGCACCCGGGGGGGCATCCAGGCAGGGCGCCGGGACCCCGTGGCTGGCTCTGCCCTGCGTTCCCGCAGGCGGTGGTCAGTTTGGATAGCCAGGTTGATTAAGGCATCCAGAGTGTGAGGTACCCCGACACGTGCCATGAGTGGTTCGGAAAGTCCCAGCCTGAATTGATGGCAGAGAGTGGCATCATTCCAGGCTGTGTCGGCGTCTGAATTCTGACACATATTCCGCTGCAAAGACCAAATGGAATTACAAGGTATTCGTAATGGCCTGTTCTGGTATTAAACACAGTTTTCTATTTGTCGCCCTCCTTGATCCTCACGAGATTGTATGCCCCTCTCAAATAAAGCTTCGTGAAAACTGTTGCTCCCTTGAGGCAGTCAAAAAACTCTGTAATCAATGGAATTGGATAAGCATTCTTAATCATGAAGCGATTGAGACCCCTATAATCAATAGGTCAAGGTCTCAGTTCACCACTGTTCTTTTTCACAAAGGAGAAACCAGCACCAGCAGGAGACGAAGATTTACGGATGAATTTTCGAGAAAGTGCGTCGGCAACATTCTCCTTCATGGCTTTCTCCTCCAAGACAGACAAAGGGTAAACTCGGCCACGAGTGGGTATGGCACCAATTTGAAGGTCAATTGCGCAATCATACGACCGATGTGGAGGCAAACTACTGGCTCTTTAGCAAAAACATTGCTAAATTCGTGGTACTCCTCCAGCAGGGAGGAGAGTGAAGAGGTGCACAAGACCTTAGCCAGTTTCTGACAACATGTCTTACTGCGTTGTGGCGACCAGGAAAGAACCTCAGCACAAAGCCAATCAAAAGAGGGATTGTGCCTCTGTAACGAAGGATAACCAATAACCACGGGAAATGAGGTGAGGAAATAAGTTGGAATTGGATTATCTCATGCCGAAGAGCCTCTACGGCCATGGTCAACGGAGCAGTTTCATGAGTCACATGGGCAGGCTGTAGAGGTCTCCCGTCAATAGCCTCAATGGCAAGTGGAGTGGCACGAAGCTGTAGCAGAATCGAGTGCTTAGACACAAAGGCACCATCTATGAACAGGCCTGAAGCCCTAGAGTCCATTAAAGCCTGTATCTTGATGGATGACTCAGACCAAGAAAGGGTAACTGGAAACCAAGGGCTAATACTTCAGGATAACTGGGGATGTAACAATGCCAACTAAGGTCTGTCCCCTACAGGACCTCAGGTGCAAGCGTTTCCCGGACAGGTAGGACAAGACTTCAGGAAGTGACCTGCCTGGCCACAATAAAGGAACAATCTCTTCCTCCTTCTAAAGGCCCTTTCATCTGCAGAGAGACGTGTGAAGCCCAACTGGGTTCTACTTCACTGGCATACTCAGTACCAGGAGGTATGGGAGGGGAGGGAGTCAAGGGTGGGACTGCAAAAGCTCGGAGCCAAATGTACAGGAGGCTTCCGCAAGCGCTCCTTAAATGAAGGTCTCTCTCAGGATCTGGAGTCAACGAGAATGGCAAACGTGATCAACTCATCTTTGATGGTATCATGGTGACCATGGTATCAAGGTGACCATGAGAAAGAGCAGCCACAAGGGCCTCATTGTTCCAAGCAACCTCTGCTGCCAGAGAACGTAGTTCAATGGCGTAATCGGTAACAGTTCTCGTACTCTGATGGATATGAGCCTCTTGGCACCAGAAGTGGAGTGTGCGGGAACATCAAATACCCTTTTAAAGGAGGCCACAAACTCTGGGTAACTCAGGACGACAGGGTTTTGTATCTCCTATAGAGGGTTTGCCCAGGCCAAGGCTCTCTCAGAAAGCAAAGATATCACGAAACCTGTTTTGCTTCTATCCGTGGGAAAAGCCTGGGGCAGCATCTCAAAGTATATCCCAACCTGGTTGAGAAACCCTCTGCATTAAACTGGATCGCCCCCAAATCACTGGGGAAGCAGAGCGGGACCAGACATACCTCTTATAAAGGTAATATTCGAGCCGGGTGCCCGCACAGAAACTAGAGCAGCAGCAGAGACAGCCTGCAACACAGGTTGTACCGGAACAGCCACAGTGGGAGGATCCAGGTGAGCAGTGCAAATCAGGAGCATCTGTAACGCTATGACAAACTAATCCATGCGGGGATCCTGTTCATCCAATCTGGAAGAAATATTACCAGCAAGTGGATTGCCTGCATCTTCTGAATTCATGGCCTTCACCTATTGTGAGGAACCATGAATCAGACTGAGACAGAAGTGCAGTAAAAATCACACTTTTTAAAAAAAATGGTACAAACAGAGCAAACATAGTCAAAACATAGCTATGTTTTCGGTAACCAGAGTGGGTAGTTGGAACAAGCAAGTGAAACAGGAAACCAGAGATCAGCATAGTAGAGGCATCAAACACAATCAGGAACCAGAAGAGAAGTCAGCCAGGCAAAAGTCTTTAATCCAGAAATCAGCGTAGTCAGAGGCAGCAAACAGGATCAGGAACAAGAAGGGAAGTCAGCCAGGCAAAGTCTTTAACAGGAAAACACAGCAGAGAGTATCTGGATATGTTGACCAGGCAAAGGCACAGGAGATCTGATCCAGGCAGTTTAAATAGGCAGCAGAGCTAGCTGACGAGCAGAAAATGAAGATCAGGTGAGTCACTGTGGAATGAAAAGTACTGGTAATTAACCGATAGCTGAGAACTAAAGCTCTGAGAAGGAAGGGCTGAGCCCAGCCCTGACAAATACTTACCTGAGCCCCATCTCTGTCCAGCGATGTCCACGAGTGTCTCGGTTGTCAGGGACTATCCCTACTGATTGGCCGAGACACAGCAGCGGCACCCATTAGCTGCTGTCAATCAAAATCAGCTAGCCAATCAGGAGAGAGAGGGGAGGGCTGGGCTCCGTGTCTGAATTGGGCATGGTGCTTGGGTGCCCCCATAGCAAGCTGCTAGCTGTGGGGTCACTGAACAGGAGGGAGGGGCCAGGATCACAGAAGAGGAGGATCTGGGCTGCTGTGCGCAATTCCACTGTAACAGAGCAGGTAAGTATAACATGTTTGTTATTTTTATAGGAAAAAAACAAGACAAGACTTTACAATCACTAAGGATTTAGAGAAGATCTATAAAGTAGAGTGGACCAAAATCCCTCCTGAGATGTGTGCAAACCCGGTCACTAACTACAAGAAATGTCTTACCTCTGTACTTGCCAACAAGGGTTTCTCCATCAAGTCCAAAGTGATGTTTTGCTTGGGGATCAAATACTTATTTTACTCACTGACTCTATCATTTAAAATACACCTATGATAAAAAATTATAGACTTGCAAAATCTGCAATGAATCAAATAATTATTTTTGCCACTGTATAAATGTATCTATGTATATATGTACAGTGAGGGAAAAATGTATTTGATCCCCTGCTGATTTTGTACATTTGCCCACTGACAAAGAAATGATCAGTCTATAATTTTAATGATTTATTTTAAAAGTGAGACTGAGAGACAGAATAACAACAAAAATATCTAGAAAAACGCATTTCAGAAAAGTTATAAATTGATTTGCATTTTAATGAGTGATAAAAGTATTTTATCCCCTATCAATCAGCAAGATTTCTGGCTCCCAGGTGTCTTCTATACAGGTAAGGAGCTGAGATTAGGAGCACTCTCTTAAAGGGAGTTCTCCTAATCTCAGCTTGTTACCTGTATAAAAGATACCTGTCCACAGAAGCAATCAATCAATCAAATTCCAATTTCTCCACCATGGCCAAGACCAAAGAGCTGTCCAAGGATGTTAGGGGCAAGATTATAGACCTACACAAGGCTGGAATGAGCTACAAGACCATTGCCAAGCAGCTTGGTGAGAGCCGGGTAACAAAGGTTCGTGTCATTATTCGCAAATGGAAGAAACACAGAATAACTGTCAATCTCCATCGGTCTAGGGCTCCATGCAAGATCTCACCTCGTGGAGTTTCAATGATTATGAGAATGGTGAGGAATCAGCCCAGGACTATAGAATCTTGTCAATGATCTCAAGGCAGCTGAGACCATAGTCACCAAGAAAACAATTGGTAACACAGTATGCCGTGAAGGACTTAAATCCTGCAGCACCCGCAAGGTCCCCTGCTCAAGAAAGCACATGTACAGGCCCATCTGAAGTTTGCTAATGAACATCTGAATGATTTAGAGGAGGACTGGGTGAAAGTTTTGTGGTCAGATGAGACCAGAATCAAGCTCTTTGGCATCAACTCAACTCGCCATGTTTGGAGGAGGAGGAGAAATGCTGCCTATGACTCCAAGAACACCATCTCCACCGTCAAACATAGAGGTGGAAACATTATGCTTCAGGGGTGTTTTTCTGCTAAGGGGACAGGACAACTTCTCCGTATCAAAGGGGCGATGGGCGGGGCCATGTACTGTCAAATCTTGGAAGAGAACCTCCTTCCCTCAGCCAGGACATTGAATATGGATCATGGATGGGTATTCCAGCATGACAATCACCCAAAACACACGGCCAAGGCAACAAAGGAGTGGATCAAGAAGAAGCACATTAAGGTCCTGGAGAGGCCAAGCTAGTCTCCAGACCTTAATCACATAGAAAATATGTGGAGGGAACTGAAGGTTTGAGTTACCAAACAGCAGCCTCGAAACCTTAAAGTGATTGTAAATTCTAGTTGTAAAGTCTTTTTTCCTATAAAATAACAAGCATGTTATACTTACCTGCTCTGTTGCGGTGGATTTGCACAGAGCAGCCCAGATCCTCCTTTTCTTAGGTCCTTCTTCTGTTCACCTGGACCCTCCCTCCTGTTCAGTGCCCCCACAGAAAGCAGCTTGCTATGGGGCACCTGAGCCGAGTCACAACTCCTTGTGTCCATTCAAACACGGAGCCCGGCCCGGTCCCGTCCTCTCTCTCTCCTGATTGGCTAGCAGACTTTGATTGACAGCAGTGGCTGGGAGGGTGAATACTGGAAGGCTGAAACACTTGTGCACATTGCTGGACAGAGAGGGGCGGGGGGGGGGGGGGTGCATAGAATGCATTAAGATAACAGAAACCTTATGCCTTTTTAACCCCTTTAATGACTTGGAGAGGATCTGCAAACAAAGGGGAGTGGGACAAAATCCCTCTTGAAATTTGTGCAGACCTGGTGGCCAACTACAAGAAACGTCTGATCTCTGTGATTGCCAACAAGGGTTTTGCTACCAAGTACTAAGCCATGTTTTGCGAAGGGGTCAAATACTTACTGTATTTCACTCATTAAAATGCAAATCAATTTATAACTTTTTTGAAGTGTGTTTTTCTGGATATTTTTGTTGTTATTCTGTCTCACACTGTTAGTATAAACATACCATTAAAGTTATAGACTGATCATTGGGCAAATGTACAAAATCAGCAGGGGATCAAATACTTTTTTCCCTCAGTGTATATAGATATGTACAGTCAGGTCCATAAATATTGGGACATCGACACAATTCTAATGTTTTTGGCTCTATACACCACCACAATGGATTTGAAATGAAACAAACAAGATGTGCTTTAACTGTAGACTTTCAGCTTTAATTTGAGGGTATTTACATCCAAATCAGGTGAATGGTGTAGGAATTACAACAGTTTGTATATGTGCCTCCCACTTTTTAAGGGACCAAAAGTAATGGGACAATTGCTGTCTCTT
>BLSH010407509.1:339797-350131 GCA_018402905.1 Glandirana rugosa
GACGTGGGACGGTTAAGTCCAACCCCTAACCAGTCCCGAGGAATTGTATGTAGTCTTTCACTGGGGAGGAGTAGGTATGGGAAAAGATCTCGGAAGGTCGTGGTTTTCCCTCCTCATAGGTTCCCCACAAGGAAGGACGTTAGAGGTCGGGAGAGACTCGGTGAGGGGTCGGGTAAAGTTTTGTTAGTCCGGACGCGAGTGACAGTCCGGACTGATCTAAAATGGTGAAGATTGTTTTTGGGTGATGTTTTTGTGTGGATAGTGATACCACCGTGATGTGTATATATGTCAGTCCAGGTATTTATAACCCTGTAGCTGTGTTAAGATTACAATAAAGCACATCTTGTTTGTTTCATTTCAAATCCATTGTGGTGGTGTATAGAGCCAAAAACATTAGAATTGTGTCGATGTCCCAATATTTATGGACCTGACTGTATATATGTGTAGTGCCACCATAGTGATAGGTGTGTTTTTGTAGTGGGTTTTTGTTAGAAGTGGTAAAATCTAGTCAGGCCTGACAGTGAGCGCAGGCCTGATTGTTTTGAAATGGGCTGGGGAGTGGCTCAGAGAGGGCTGGAGATTGCAGGAAGGAACACCCCTTGGATACTCCTCCCTTTTGGTGCTGGAAGGCTCTAGAAAAGGGTATGGATGAGGAGGGGTCACTTTCTGATGTATGTTAAGGAGCCCTGACCAATCCCCAACCTGAATTGGCAGGGTGCAGGCCTCCTTAAATACTGTGATCTGCCCAGCAGAGGAGAGGAGAGTGTCGGGTGGAAGAGGGAGAAGTAGCAGAGGCGCTGTGGAGGCCTCAGTCTGGAGGGGTGACCTTGAGGTCTGGTGGCTCAGGTGCAGCCAGGAAGAGGAGTTGGTTCCTGGAGTGGCACACGGGAGCAGGAGAGCAGCAGAGAGGCTACATAGAGGACTCTTTAAAGGATCCACCGGTGTCGGTGAGTGGTAGACCCTGGGAGTTGGATGAGAAGGCTGAGTCAGGCTGGGAGAAGACAGTGGACAGTCTGTAGCCAAGCAGGGGAAGGAGGGCCACTGGACAGTGAGGCAGGCCAGAGGGGCCTGGAAGATGGATGGGGCTGGGAGTTGTAGTTCATCCAGTGCCCAGCTAGCACCAACGTACTTAGCTACACAATTGAGGGTCCATGGCTTCACAACTGGGAGCCTGTGACCGTTGCCCACAACGGGTGGTCCGGAGGTCCTGCTAACAGTAAGAGCAGGCCTCACCATGTGCTAGCTGTGATGGAAGAGGAAGTGTCATGGAGATCTGAAAAATTGCCTATCAGGCCTGGAACAGCAAATGTATGTGCAGGAGAGAGATAGGAAAAGTGTAACGGTCAGCAAGTGTATGTGCTGGAGGAAGAAGGAGTGTATATACGGTCGGTGTATATAGAAGGTCCCGTGATTGATCTCTGGGCATCCCACAGTCATCCCTATCCAAGTTTGTTCCCAAAATAAAACAACATAACAAAGTACCGGCCTGTTCAGTGACTTCGGGTGTGTGGAAAATTGTGTAATTGAGGGCAACGGGTAGGTGGACCACAACTACCAGCCACCCCCAAGGGGGCACATAGCTACATATGTATATAGAACAATTACATTAAAATATGGGGTTGTTAATGTAACTGGGAATAAACATATGTAACTTTTTTAACCACTTCCCGCCCGGCCTATAGACAAAGGACGCCCAGGCGGTGGTTCAATTATCCTGATCGAACGCCATAGGGTGCGGTGTGGCGAACGGTGGTGTGGTGTGTCAGCCTGACACACCGCATTACCGATCTTGGTAAAGAGCTTCCATCGGTCACAGTGTAGACAGGAAGAGCTGTATATCTGCATTTCCTCTACTTGGCAGCTCTTCTGACGGGGGGGTCTGCACGGATTGTTTATCAGTGCACCCCCCCTAGGATCGCCACCGAGGACCACCAGGGAGCCCACCCAGGACCACCAGGGAATGCTCACCCAGGGACCATCAGGGAAGCCCACCCTGACCACCACGGAGCCCACCCTTGACCACCAGTTAAGGGGCACAGTGCCCAACAGTGATGGCACTCAGTGCCCATCTTGGATGCCACCCAGGACCACCAGGGAATACCTCCATAAAAGTTCCATCTTTCATTGCCGCCTATCAGTGCCCACCAGTGCCATCTATATGTGCCAACCAGTGCCACCTATCAGTGCCCAGTGCCACCTATCAGTGGCCATCAGGGCTGCCTATGAGTGCCCATCAGTGCCGCCTATGAGTGCCCATCAGTGCCGCTTATCAGCGCCACCTATCAGTGCCCGTCAATGCTGCTTATCAGTGCCGCCTATCAGTGCTGCATATATGTGCCTCATCATCAGTGCCCATCAATGCCCCCTCATCAGTGCTGCCTCATCAGTGCCAATTAGTACCGCCTCATGAGTGCCCGTCAGTGTAGCCTCATCAGTGCCCATCAGTGATGGAGAAAATTTACTTATTTACAAAGTTTTGTGACAGAAACAAAGAAAACCTTTTTTTTCTTCAAAGTTGTTGGTCTTGTTTTATTTGTAGCGCAAAAAATAAAAACCCCAGATGTGAACAAATACCACCAAAAGAAAGCTCTATTTGAGGGGAAAAAATTATAAAAATGTTGTTTGCGTACAGCGTCGCATGACCGCACAATTGTCATTGAAAATGTGACAGCGCTGAAAGCTAAAAATTGTCCTGGGCGGGAAAGGGGGTAAGTGCCCGGTATTGAAGTGGTTAAGAAGCTATTAGGTTATTTAACAGTAGTTTGTAAAGACGCTATAGTATATTTAGCAGAACTTCTCATCCACCCGCTAAATTACTATTTTGTTATTGTCAAATGCTAGCATAAAAAAAAAGCATCAGCGGGTTAAACCGATCATTTTTTACATATTAATTCTTCATGATCCACAAAATTTTAGGCATGCTGGGGGCGTGTCTTTGCATACATACTTAAGTGTTTCTCTTTTCTATTGGGGGGAAATAAGTTAACCACTTGCTGGCAGCTGCTTTGTTTGTAACGCATTGAAAACAATCCAAACGAAGTCATTTCCATCAAGTAGTTAAATTACTCATTAGCATGGAAATGCTGTCACTGGCAGTATGGGAGTACTCTGCACAGTTACAATGCAAATGCTTAGCCTTTTCAACTTGTGGATGCTGGGGATAGTCAAAAAGGACAGACTTGGGAGTTAGGAAACTTTCCCCCAAGTTTATAAGGGAATCCTATTGAGAGATAGGAACTAGTAGTTTTAAGTCAATGATTAAATATATAGACAGAAGAAATGGGAAATATTGTACAGAATCAGCAAGAGAATGTTAGTGTAATATGTTTCTAGTCTGTTGCTAACGCTTTCACTGCAGCTCTGAGTATGAGGCACTTGTGTCTGAGAAGCCGTAGCATGATTAACACATGAAAGAACCTTTCTCCTATTCACAGGCCCAAAAAGTAAAGAAAGACAGGAGCTGAAAGGCAGCAGTTTTGTGTATTTTCAGGCTGAGTGTGGGGCCCTAGTGAAGGGCGGCAGCTTCTATTAAACTTATGATCACATCAAATTTAACTAAACATAACCATTTTTATTCCATAAATCAGACTTTGTACATTAGCGCACTTGTGTTATGAATGCGTCGTATTTTATGCTTCTGAATTGAGGCTGTGGGAATGGATTTTTACAAACTTTTTATTAGTAGATGTTAGGTTTTTTTTTTGTGTAAAGTTATAATGTCACATAAGAATTTGATTTAACCTATTTTTTGCTGATTTTTGCTGAATTGTTAAGTTTCATTCTTTTCTTAGGGTGATATATTAAATATGTTTCAAAAGATAAAGATTTAAAATATAGTGCACTTAAAAGAGACTAAAACTGGGCATGCACTAGTAGAATTTTGATAGAAACATTTTGTTTTAAAGAACTTTTGTTCTAACTTCTTATCGTTAGTGGTGCTAAATTGACATTCATTTGCAACATCAGTGACAAGAAAAATCGAAGGAGCAGGATGGAAAACTTTATTCGAATGAACAAATTTATAACAGGCTACTTTCACACTGGGGCGGTGTAGCGTCAGCGGTAAATCCCCGCTAGTCACAGCGGGGATTTACCGCTGTTAGAGCGGCGCTACGGCTGCAGGAGCGGTGCGCTTTTAACCCCCCCCCACAAGGGGTTAAAAGTGCCCGCTCTCTGCGCATTCGTGGCGGTGTGCAGCCGCTTCGGAAGCGCTGCCCCATTGTTTTCACTGGGCAGGGGCGGTGGGGGAGCGGTATACCGCTCACCGCACCGCCCCAAAGATGCTGCTTGCAGGACTTTTTGTAACGTCCTGCAAGCGCACCGCCCCAGTGTGAAAGCACTCCGGCTTTCACATTGGGGTGGATTTTTGAGGCGCTTTACAGAGGCTATTTTTAGCTAAATAGCGCCTGTAAAGCGCCTCAGTGTGAAAGGAGCCTAAATGTGGTTTTCATTCAGGGAAATTACATTAATTCCAAAATTGAATGTAAGAAGGAAAATTTGTGAGTACTTTTAAACAACATTCATAAAGTTATTGAATGCACTGAGGATTTTTATATGAATGTTCATACAACGTTTGTTCAAAATATCTACTAGTTTATACCCAGCTTAAAATGTATCTAAACACTAAACAGAATGTAATATATTGCAGTTTACTAATCCTCTTTCAATAAGTTTTATTGTAGAGTTTTAAACATCATATAAAATCATATACAGTAGCAGAATAAGGCCCCTTTCACACTTGTGCAACTTGTCCTGCGACTTGGGACTACAAAGTTGTATGACGAGTCGTACCCCATGATTTCCAATGAGCACCATTTATATCTGTGCGCCTTCAAGTTGCAGGGACTTCAAAGTAGTCCCTGCACTACTTTGGTCTGGCTTTGATGCGGTTTGAGGTCCATAGACCTCAAAATTACACAGGCATTGCCTAACCACTTGCCGACCGCCAGTGTTGCCAACCTCCTGCAGGGTTTTTTACTGGCAAAACATGGAAAATTTACTGGCGGAGCACATTTTTTACTGGCATCTTGAAAAATAACAGAACTCCTATTAAAAACTAAGACAATTGATACTTAAACACAGCATGGAAACACTAACAATACCCATATCAAGTAATTTCCCTGGTTTACACTTAAAAAATCAGCACAGCATGACAAATTATCAGACTCTGATATTCATAGACAGTTGTAAAAATCACTGATTTTTACAAACTGTCAGTAAATTTACTGGCGGTTGGCAACCCTGCCGACCGCCCGCCGCAGCGTGTGCAGTGGCAAGTTTGCTCGTTATCGCGAAACACCGTCACAGGACGGCGGCCGCGATAAGTAGTATTGTGAGCGCATGCGCGCAGCCGGAGGCACACTCGCACTCTCACTGTGTTCGTGGGGGGCCAGGGAGCGGGTAGGGCGGACTCGATCGCCGCCGGCTACCCGCGATGCCCCCCTCGCAGTGAGAGAACGGAGGTCCGTGTAAGTTCTCATAGAGGGTGAAGGGCGGGTGATCAGAGGCTTCCTCTATATGGAAGCCGTGATCATCCCCTTTCCCCAGCCAGGCCAGCCCACACACAATTAGAACACAGGGAACACTGTTAACCCTTACAGCGCGCCCTGCATGTTAACCCCTTCACTGCCAATGGCATTTACACAGTAATCAGTGCATTTTTATAGCACTGATCGCTGTATAATTGCCAATGGTCCCAAAAAAGTGTCAAAATGGTCCGACATGTCCGCTGCAATATTGCAGTATCGCTAAAAATCGCAGATCGCCGCCATCACTAGTAAAAAATTTTAAAAAACAATAAAACCCCAGAAATGAATTCTCACCATCCGTAAACGCGGCCACTTTTGCGCAAACCAATCAATAAACACCGATTGCGATTTTATTTACCAAAAATATGAGGAAGAATATAAATCGGCAAAAACTGATGAAAAAATTTTTTTTTTTTTTTGGATTTGTATCTTAGCAAAAAGTAAGAAAAATAGTTTTTTTTTTTCAAAATTGTCGCTCTTTTTTTGTTTATAGCGGCGATCAGAAATGACGCAGAGGTGATCAAATACCACCAAAAGAAAGCTCTATTTGTGGGAAAAAAAGGACGCACATTTTGTTTGGGTACAACGTCGCACGGCCACACAATTGTCAGTTAAAGCGACGCAGTGCCGAATCGCAAAAAGGGCTCTGGTCCTAAAGTGGGAAATATTTCCGGGAGTGGTTAAAGTCGCATCAAAAGCGCGGCAAAATATTGCAGTAAAATCGTGGTAAAATCGCTCAACACAAGTGTGAAAAGGGCCTAAATGTCAACAAGAGGGTGCACCCTCCGAAGTGATCAATGCCTTATTGTAATAACCATAATACATGTAAGGCAACAAAGTCAGGCCTAACATACAGGCTCTATCCAATAAAGCAACCTTATGTCTAGTGCAGTGAGGCCCACAGTATCAGCAGCCTATTGCAAAACTTCAGGAAATGGGAGAAGTTATAAAGTATATTCAAGATAAGCTGTAGGTCCACAATATCTCAATTACATGGAGAGTTAAGGAAACGTTAATTGTCAAGGGCTATTTCAGTGCCTCCTAACACAATACCTCAAGCTCATAGAGCGACTGAAATTAAAGAGGCTTCATTGTCTCCCATCAGCATCCACTTAAAACATTTTAAGTAGCATAACAAAGGCAAAAACTGAAAAAAGAAGAAGGGAGAAAAGGAAAGGAAAGAAAGTGAGAGAAGAGACTTGAGTCAGTGCCCTCAGTCCAAGCCTCCATCCACAAGATGTCCCAATGCCTAGGGAGCTTGGAGGTACACAATCCAGGGATTCCACACTTTGCCAAACCTAGCTTGAATATCTTTACGGATACTGGTCAGTTTTGCATTAATCATAATCCAAGATATTTTGTGTTTCACCAAAGTGACATTAATCACAGGCGATTTCCATGCCACAGTTTACTAATCCTTAAAGTGTTACTAAACCCAGGACCCTGCATTCACTATATCTGGTCTCCTGCAGTATACAGAACATGGAAATACAATAGTTTTAGTAAATATAAACTGCTAAATACCTTTTCTCGTCAGCAGTATATAGCAGTCTTGTGACTTCTATCAGTGTCTGGTTAAAGCTGGTAGGAGGAGTTTTCATTCTACTCCGACTGCCCTATGAGGCTGCAGGACCCCTGACTTTCTGTCTGGACAGTGCTGATTGGCCCTGTGCTGATCACATGCTCCCTCCCAAGAAAAAAAACTCTCTACCAATACACTTTTTGGTGGAATTCTGAATTAAGTGCCTCCTCTCCAGGGAGAATACGTTTCATTACATTTTTGCTTTTGAGTTTAGGTACCTCCCCTTCCTTCTTCCAGTAATAAACTGCAAAAACAAAAAAAAACATTTTTGGGCCCCCTGCAAGGTTATTACATAATGTGCTAGTATGCGCTAAGGTGCTAGTATGCCGCATACTAGTACATTATGACAGACTTACACGCAAACAGAGCCCTCCAACGCAGCGCTGTCATGGCTCCCCCAGCGCTTCCATATGTACATGGACTTCACGGGCTCCAGCTGTTCGAATGGCCAATGCCGTGATATACTGTATGCCCTGAATGCAGGGCGTCACTGCACATGCGCGGTGGACGTCATTGGCTATTGCCGGTGTGAATATCTCCTAAACAGTGCTTGTTTAGGAGATAATAATTGTACCTACAGGTAAGCCTGATTGTAAGCTTACCTGTAGGTACAAGTTAAAAAAAAAAACAGTTTACTATCGCTTTAACATATGGTACTTTGTTTTTTGTTTTTTTGAATGGAGTGAGTACCTGGTTTTGACAGGTCCCCCCTCCCACTTCCGCCTGGATCACCTAGGCCAGGGATATGCAATTAGCGGACCTCCAGCTGTTGCAGAACTACAAGTCCCGTGAGGTATAGCAAGACTCTGACAGCCACAAGCATGACACCCAGAGGAAGAGGCATGATGGGACTTGTAGTTTTGCAACAGCTGGAGGTCCGCTAATTGCATACCCCTGACCTAGGCGATCCAAGCAGAAATTCACCCCCTCGCCCGCAGCCTTCTGGGACACATCACAGGTCCCAGAAAACTGTGGGACCATTCACAAAGTGCAATGCAGTGGGAAGCCACAAGACTTCACAGCCAGTTTCCCTTAGTTAAGATTCTGGCGCTAGGTAATCAAAGCCCAGTAAAGAACTGGAGTGAGGACAGAGCTGGATCCCTGGACAGGTAAGTGTCTTTATATTAGAAGTCAGCAGCTACAGTATTTGTAGCTGCTGACTGATTTTTTTGGGGGGGAGACTGAAGCTCCTCTTTAAGTTGGATCATTGCAGTTTTAATATTATGGTTGTACTCATGATTTTGTCAAATTATATTTACTAAGTCAATATGCTGTATGTCACTTTTGCAATTGGAATGAGGCACAATTCTGCAACTAATAAAGATGAGGTTTAGGTTTGCCACTACTTTGGGTTCATAGTGAATCCTCTGGATTTCCAAATCATTATATTTAGGTTGAAAACTTTGCACTGATCCTCCATTGCAGTGCCCACTGCCCATACTTTTTGTTTAAAAATTGCTTGCTTATTAAACCTACGAATGGTCAGAAATAAATAACAAAAATTCACCCATCATAGACATCAATAGGGTTTGCCGCAGAGTTCAAATATTTCTGTGCGCAAGATTCGCAAAACTATTTATGAACTAAACAGATTTGGTCATCTGTAATTACCAATATCCAGTTCAATGACGACAGCAGTTTACATGCAAAAGTATGACAAGAGATAAAAAACATGTTTCCACCCAGTAAGAATCTATTGTATCCCGGTAGAGGACAGCATCAAGAGCTTAAAACACCATACAAAATAAAAACGCCTCTACTTCCTAATGGCAGAGCTATCCCAGTCATTAAAAATATTAACAATTATAGTATCACTTGATTCAAAGAGGTAAAAAACCTATTATTATTAGTGTATCTAAATCCAAGAACAAAAATGATTATATTTTGCAGTTTAAAGAGTCCTTAGATGTGGTAGCTGCATTTGTTTTCATTGTTGGGCTAAAGATGGGTAAATGCTGCAAGTTTTTTTTCATTTAACCAGTGGGCTGAGCGGAAAAACCTCACAGATTCCTGCATCCATACAGTGCTGTAATTTGACAGCGGGGACTCCTCCCTTGTCCAAATACGCTGATCAGTGCTGCAGCCATTGGCTTCTACTGATCAACTTCTGTACAAGTCGGATCCTGTCAGATTTTCCCCACTCAATCAGTGCCACTGACTGCTGCCCGCAGCGCTGATCAAGGTATTCTGACAGTGGGGAAGTGTCCCCACTATCAGAATACAAAAGCTCAGCAGGGAGGATTTCTCCATCCATATTGAGTATGTGAATGGGGGAATTGAGTCATATTGGTTGAACAAAAAAAAAAGATCCATCTATGGGCTGCCTTAGTGTTAGAGTTTACATTCCATTTACATACCATAGCTCCCAGCTGTCCCTAATTTAGAACAAGTCCCTCTTTCTTCCTCATTTGTCCCTCATTTTGGTCTGATCTATGCAGTTGTATATAAAATGCACTTTTTATCTTTAAAAAAGTGTTTCCCAGTGCTAAACCTTTCATCCAAATTTTAAATTGCTGAATTTGTAAATTTCAAAAGCCAATATAAAGGAATAGTAGTGGTAAAAAAAATTACTTGTGGGTTTAACTAATAATTTTTTTGTATAAATCTCCTTTAAGGGGGTGTGGCGGGGGGTGTGTCCTATGCCTGCATACTTTTGCTAATAGGTGTCCCTCATTCCATCTTAGGAGGTATGCAATACCACCACCACCATGCTATTAGCCCCCTATGCCCTTCAGCATTAGGCACTCTGCTTTTTCAGGGACTCTTCCCAAAGCAAGTCAGATTTACTAACCCTATATAGACCCTGTAAAAAACAAAGCATCAGCACTATGGATTGAGCATAATATGATACGTCTTACCAGTGGCGGCTGGTGAAGTTTTTGGATGGGGGGGGCGCCAGGCCCCGCCCTTCCCTTTGACCCCTCCTACTTTTAATAAGCCCCGCCCCTTATAGAATCCACCCACTCCGTCCCCTGTATTCCACATATTGTGTCAGGGGTATACAGCTCAGCATCACAGGACACAGTATACAGCTCAGCATCACAGGACACAGTATACAGCTCAGCATCACAGGGCACAGTATACAGCTCAGCATCACAGGACACAGTATACAGGCAGTGACACAGGTGGGGGCAATTATGCAGCCAGTGACACAGGTGGGGGCAATTATGCAGCCAGTGACACAGGTGGGGGCAGTTATGCAGCCAGTGACACAGGAGGGGCAC
>BLSH010407509.1:353326-388285 GCA_018402905.1 Glandirana rugosa
TGTCTACGACGTAGGTGGATCCATTCATACTAACATTGTATTTTTTCTTAGGGTATTAAGAGGAAATCCCTTACTTTTGGATTTTTTTTGATTGCGTTGGTACTGTAAATTCATAACCATTTGACGTTTTAAATGTAAAAACAAAAACCCAAATCTATGTGAAATTAACAGCATACTAAGTAATAAGCAGGTGGGCGGGGTTGACTTTTTTTTTTTTTTTTTCTCGTCTTTTGCCGGCGGGGAGGCGGCGCCCCAGCGCCCCTCCCACACCAGCCGCCACTGCGTCTTACCATATCTAATATTCATTTACAATGAATGAAAAATTAACTCACAATGTTACTGACATTTGTACATTCTCATGCTAAAAATTGCATGCGAATAATGAATCATACGACAATTAAAGTGTATCTAAACCCAAAAACAAAAATGTAAATTTTGCAGTTTACCAATACTTAAATGTCATGGTTGCGTTAGTTTTTTTTAGGTTTTCATTCCCTAAAGGAGAATTATGGGATTCTTTTTTATGTTACAATCATACTTACCTAGGTGGATGCAGCATCTGTCCCCTGACGGCTCTAAAGATGATAACCGAGCGATCAAACACCGCAGATCGCTCAGTTCTCAGAGCTCCCTGCGTCGAGAGCGGGTGTCTCTCAGTTACTCTTGTATGCTCTGCCCCCCGCGCTCATTGGATGCTGGGCTGCGGAGGGGTCGGGGGTGGGAGTGGCCGGCACTGGCACTTAGTGGCTCACTTAGAGGCTAAGCTGGGTTGCCGGTCCAGGCATGTGGTCGGATCCCGACTATATGGTCATGTTCTTTCTCGAGCCTGGACCGGCTCTGTGATGTGAGCCAACAGCAGGCTTCAGCCCGCTGTCTGCTGAAAACGGGTCACAGGAGTGCAGAATGAACTGCACTCATGTGATCCACAGGAGAAGTACAGCCAAACGAGCTTTGGCTGTACTTCTCTTTTAATTTTCACCTGGTGATCCAGCCAGTAACAAACTTTCTGTCTATGGAGGAGCAACAGAAACACAGCAGCATTGTCAGTCTGCGGAGAGGACAGTGTTAGATGCACTAGCAGGTTTAGATGGACATGCTTAAAAAATTGCCAAACTCCAGCTGACAATTTTTAAGCATTTACAACAACTGTTTTTTTTTTTTCTTTTGGGATAAAGGTTTTACATAAATATGAAAAAGCTGACCATTGTAAGCACCCTGTCAGTGTTGAACGGTTTGTCTCACACCTCTAACTGCCACTTTTGCTGGAAAGATTGCTCTGTTTAAGGAATTTGAAATATAACATACCAACCAGATCACAAGCTGAAAATAAAGAAGAAAAGTCTAAAAAATAAAACCAGTGCAGTGTCTAAGGACTGGTAAGATGCAATAGATTACATTTTTGGGTTTAGATACACTTTACGGTAGTGATCCAATGTGTTTTGCTTGCATGGAATGCTTTGTTTACCGAACTTTAATCAGTTAATCAGTTTAATCATTAATACTTTTTGTCACTTTTTGAAGCTGAGGTAGTTGCTCATATATTCAAATACACTGATCGCATAAGCCAAAGACCTGGAATAATTTTTGGTCTCGGCCTGGCCTGATTTAAATTCAGTGTGAGCCAGGGGGAGCCTTGCTGTGTTTGTAACCGTCTACCAAAACTGGTATACTGAAGCACAGAAGGAAAAGCTTTATTGATTCATGGGATCTCGGATTTTGCGTTGTTCCTGATTTAAACGTTCACAGCTATGACATGTTGGAGAGAAGGGGTAACCACGTTTGTTATGACCCTTAGGATTATGGGGACTTATAAATTGTAAAGCTGGCAACAAATTCATACATTTTTCTTTTTTTTGTAGATTTATTTCAACTTTTTAATCCCTTACCACTGGCTCTCAATGGACCTTTAGGCCTCATACACACGGACGTTTCTTAAAAAATAAACAAAACATCGGGCCCGGCGTCAAGGAAAAAAAATCTGCGTTTTTCAGCGTTATGCATCGGCGTTAGTGAGCGTCAGCGTCAATAGACGTTTTTTTAAAAAAAAATCATCCCTCTGCTATTTTTCAACCTAAAAACGTCGGAGTTAAAAAAACACCGGTTAACGCCGGTACGGCGTTATTTGGCGTTAGTGAGCGTTTTGCGGCGTTGGCATCAAAAAACGCCAAAACGTTACAGCCTCAGAACGCGCTGGCCTTGGGTTCTAGTTTCAGCTCACTAACACCGACGCCATCTACAGCTCAAAAACGTCTGTGTTTTTATGGGGCCATTGACTAACATGGAGAGCTGCAAAAAACGCCAGAAAACGCCGGCGTCAAAAAACGTCTGTGTGTATGAGGCCTTAAGGCCGTAAGCTTTACATGGGCTTCCCAATAATGCGATCACTGGGATTGGCAGTCACAGTGGCCATGTGGCCAGAAGCCTGTCCTACTGACTCCTGATCATCACTGTCTTAATGGGACCTAACCTAATAGGCCCTAACTTGGGCAGTGTATCTTCTAGGAATACAGGTAGGGATGAGGGTTGAGAGAATATGATTTGGTGTATGTGTGATGGTGTCTGTAAGTTATAAAAATGATTGGTGTTTGTATGTATATGATATGAAGTAGAAGAAAACAGAATGAGGGGATGGTGGGGTAAAAGCGGTGCTTCCCTCTCTCCATCCTGAAGTCTAATAGCGGGTACCGAAGGCTGTCTATTAGACACTTGAAGCCGGCCATAGACAGTTTGGATCTCAGCTGGTTCAGCAGGAAATGCCCGAATTTTGAACCATGTATGTGCAGGCTGGATGTACCCAAATTGATCAACTTGGGTACAAACCAGCTTGTTGGATTTTACATGCGGTTATTGCTAGCGGCTACCACTAGCAATAATCACTGTGTTCTCCCGGTGGGGATAGTCTCCCCCACCCCACTGCTGGGAGAACACAATGGCTCTGCAGGAGGGATTCCCCTAACTTTCAACACTAACTGTGTTGATGGGGGCATTGAGCGATTTTCCACGGTTGCAGCAAAGAAATTCACTCCATCTAGACTCTAGTCTATCCGTGGTAAACCTTTAGGAATTGACCATGATTTTCCTTAGTCCAACACCATGCAGTAATAAATATACAATTAGATTCAGTTATGTATTCACTAGAAGAACTAATTCTGCTTAGATACCAGTATATGGTAATCCCCTGCACAACAGCATTCACACTGATATAAAAAAGGCCCTCTGAGATGACAAATGCCAAGTTCAAAAAAGGAGCAATAGAAAACAGGTAAATCCTGACTACCCTTACAATAGCAGGGTAATTGAAGAGCAAAACATACAAAAATACAGCAGAACAATATCCTCATTGAGATGAATGAATGAAAAAGACCAGGCCATAAAACTACTTTTTCACTCTAGAGGATGAGAAAAGGCAACTTAGCAGATAAAGCCTCCAGCTCCAACACATTCTGAGCAGAAGTGATGGTGAGAAAAGGCAACTTAGCAGATAAAGCCTCCAGCTCAAACACCTTCTGAGCAGAAGTAATGGCAATCAAAAAGGCAACCTTCTGCAAATATGGTGCAAATATAAAACTCTGAAGGATGAAGAGAACCAGATAAGGGTTCCATAGAACCATAGGAAGCTTGACAGGTGGGTCAATGTAAGTTACACTCTGTACAAAAAGTCTACACCAGTTAGAAAGATGGTAAAGTACTTGGAATTAAGATTGCAAGAGCTGAGATCTGACCTTTAATAGTACTCGAACACTAAGCACAGAGCTGCCCAAAATGTCCTAGGGCTGAAATTGAGGGTTTTGCACTTTGAAGAAGGCTTTTTCAGGTATGGTGACACACATGGCAAAAAGAAAGCTTATGGACTTGAATCACAAGGTATGACAGCTTAGGATAGGCCACGTTCACACATAACTTGAGTTTTAATAGTTAAAGATTTAAAGGCAGGATGGAATATTAGGCCCTGAGACAGAAGGGCTGGAAAAGGGAAGTAGCCATAGTGAATCTGTGAGCAAAAAATATTTCTAATTATTGGTTCCCACTTGGGCAGTGCAAAGCCACCAGAATAATAGAAAGTATTTTCAGCCTGATCTGTAGAAAAAGTGGTAGTAATTTGACGGAAGGAAAGAAGCAAATTAGGGAGCAGAGAGTCCACAGTGTGATCAGAGCATTAACTGTGTCCACTGGGGGATCCTTGCGCTTTATTAAAAACCTGTGGACCAAAAATAATGTATATGGATTTTTCAATGTGTATAATGTACAAACATCCTGAGTAAAAACAGTATAAAGGAGAGAAAGAGTAAGGGTATTGTTGAACTGTATCTTCACTGGGTGGCCACTGAGCTGTGAAGGAATGACAGATGAATCATTCAAAAATTCAAAATGTTGATGGTCAGTTTGGACTCCTGCTACATCTATTGGCCTTGCACTGATAAGCAGTCAAGGACTCCTTCCCAACTGGAGAGGCTCACACCATAGTGAGAATCTTTTACCAAAGGGAATAGCCTGCATCAACATCCGGGACACAAAACCACCAAAGCAGAAACAGTGTGATCTGAGGCAATAGGTGTATCTTTATGCCCAGGGAAGAAGAGGCTGTCCTATTAAATAGTATGCCCCTCTGGAAAGTTCTGGTATGGTATTCAATTAATTGGATCACCTCAAAGGATAAGACAATTTACCACAGAAAACACATTTATAGATGAAGTGATGAAGGATGCTCATTCAAAAAAAGGCAATCTGTTGTCTCAGCAGCCTCCGTTTTACAGAAAAGAAACCCCTTGCTAACCTGGTATGTGTAAGCACGCCCAGATACTGCAGGAGTTGAGATAGGAACAGTGAGGCATTTGTAGGGCTGTCAGTGAAATTTGTAAATTGAGCTATATGTCCAAAGCTGATGCTGTATGATGGTGAGATTGTCCATATCACTGAAATGCCCCTGGGTCTGAGGACTGGCAAGATCAGAGAAACAATCTTCATGAATGCCCTAGGAGCTGTGGCCAACCCCAAAGTCAGTGTCACAAGCCAGAAGTAAAAAAAACCCTATCACAAAGCACAGAAAGCTCTGATGCTGTGAAAAGGAGGCATTGAGATTTACATTGTGAATTTCCACCAATGTCAGGAATTCTCCCTGCTCCAGAGAGACCCCCATTGACCAGTTTGACTCAATTCAAAACGTCTTGAAACAGACAAAGATGTGGAAAGTCTTAAGGTTAAAGATAGGGGTGAGCCGTCCCATCTGGGATTTGTTGGGTGTTCTTGTGGCATCTTTGATGATTGCATCCAAGGAAGCATCACAGTTGATTACCTATAAAGAGAACTGTCACAAGATACCAACACTTGAGTCAGAGGACTCTTCTCAATGTCATAAATTTGAAGAAATTGAGGGAGAAGTTGAAGCAGGTAGCTGAGAGGGAGTTTTACAAACACCACAATGTTTCAGATATACTGTATAAAACTGTCTCTTTGGAGTCTCCAGTATCATTATGGTGACTTGACCTCTTTCAGGTTTCAGATCTATTGTCAGAGTATAAGTACCTAGACCTGAGCCCCTGCACCTGCAAAAGGGGTTAATCAGACTTGAGCAGTGACTTCTATTGAACCTGGGAGAACAATAGGCTACCAGGCTGTTCAAGTCAAAACCTACAGACAGGATGCAGTTGCCAGGAGTCCCAGCAGTGCAATCCAATAGTATGCTGTGCCCCTAGATACACATGCAGTAAACATGCAGGGGGAGCAGGAGAGATGTAGAGAAGTAGCTTGCAGAATAGTATCCTCATCTCAGAGAGTATCCTGGTGCTAGATCTACCCTCTTCCTGGTCAAGGTGCACCAAAAATGCACATTATAGGAAACACACTCAAAGGCAAAAGCCACTCCATAGAGGAAGAACAAAGGTTCCTAAGCAGGAATAGAGTCAACGGTGGTGGAAACCATGGTGAGTGAATGGTGGGTTGGTGTATGGAAAGAGGCGTTGATTCCAGACAGTGAACTTACTTCAACACCAGTAAAGGTTTAATAGCATAGAATTAACAGTAGTTAGCGAAAACAGTTTGTCCCCCTCCCCTGATAGGACAAGACCCCCTTTCTTACAGCCTACTTTACAAAAGTAAAGGCTATAGTGACTCTCCAGATCTGGGGGTCCAGCGTGGCACAGACAGGACCATTAGGTGGCTACTGTAGTGAATCTCTGGCTCCGGGATACACGGAGCTACATGTCATCTGCTGCACTGAATGTCCATGATTTGGAGGTCTGGTGTGACTTTGCCAGCAGCTGTAGACAGAACATAATGCAGGAAAGAAGTGAAAACATCTTTAAATTCAGCATTCTACTTCAGCAAATCTGGAGACAGGTGTCCTACTTCCTAGGTACACTGAGCAAAACAGGGGTTGCTCGGTATGTGTAAGGGGTGTAGTCACTATTAAGAGCTGAGTTTGTTTATTTGCCTAGTGTCCGGCCTCCTAGAGGCAGTGCATACCTAGAGATCTGCTCCCGGTGAACGTTGCGGGAAATGCCATTGCTGGAAATAAGTGAACTCTCGATAACAAATTGAATAAAGGTTTTGGGTAGAGATATTATTAAAGGTTTGAAAGTTGACACTTATATAAAGAAACACTGCTCTAGCATTCATTTCCTATGTCCCTAAAAAAAGTTGTAAAAAATGTAAATGTATATAAGTGTAAATAGCTATTTTGTACAAACGAGCAATTAAACAAATATAAGTAGAGAAAGGGTAACCTTGCACAAGAAAACAACCTAATTCTGCCAATAGACTAACAACAAAAAACAACATGATGGGAGAGAACATAGTCTCTCAATGAACTACTGGAAAAAAATGGTTTTATGGCAAGTACAAAAATCCTCCCAATGTTCTTCAGGGGACACAGTCTTCATCACCTGGAACGTTGAAAAGCAGGCCCAAAATGTGGGATGGGGTGGTGCCAAACGCCCAAGGTACATTTGCTGTCTTTTGAGAGAATAAACCTGCAAAAATGAATTGAGAGTTGTTTGAGCTAGATGCTGCAGATATCTTGTGTGGAACTTCCAGGATCAAAAACTGCAGGAAGCAATTACAGTCACAATGCTGTCATTAGTGGGGAAAAAAAGAATACTACCTTAATCAAAAAAGGTTGCCCTTTGATCTCAAGGCAACATTGTCCTTGGAATAAACAAGAAAAGAACACTTACAGGATAGAGCTACTGGCTCTGGATGATAGAAATAAGACAGGTCACCTTCTAGGTAAGGACATAAAAGTACCCTCAAGTTTTTTCCAAAAGGAGGACCCTGTAGCACTGAAAGCACCAGGTAAAGTTCCTCGTTGGACAAAGGTGCAAACCACAGAATAAAAGCCCAAGGATTGTTGCAACAAGATTACCATAGTTGAGTCCTTGCTAGACTTAAGAAAGTTGAGAATCTGAGCAACTGAAAAGGTCCAAGGGTCAAGACTGAGAACCTTACACCATCTAAAAAAGTATTTTGGGGTGTAGTAATGGTCCTAGCAAGAAGAAGGCTTATGCCTGCAGCATTGCTGAGTTGTCCTCCTCTAAGAGACCCTACTCTTTAAACATGAGTTTCAATAATTATGCCATGAAAGCAGGGCTGGATTTAAGGCCAGGCTACCTATGTCATGGCCTAGGTTTCCATGCCCATGGAGGTGGAACCTGGCCATTTTAAAATTATGCTTCTTTCACATGTGCACTCGTGTTTACAAGAGGCATAACATCAACCCCAACCCCGCTGTGGAACCTTCATTTTAGTAATGTTAGCAAACATGTAATGTTGCTGCTCTTAACAATGCCAAAATACTTTCTTGTAGCCCAGCCTAACTCTGCTAGTTTTTTTCTACTCCCAGCGTGCAATTATGTATTTTGCTGCTTGTTGTTTGCGGGGGGGTTGCTTACTGTGCAAGGGAAGGACAACACTATTTGTGAAAGGTACAGGGATTGCTTCCTGCATGGGCACCAGGTCCAAATGTGCCAACTCTCAGAATGTTGCACTGCTGTGAAAGCTGAGTGTGGGTGAGAAGCAACCCATTAATGCACTCCTTTGCAAATGAGTGTGCCCAGGCCACCCAAAACACTTACCAAAAAAGTTTCTGGGTTAATGCTAATTGTAGCTGTCACATGTAGAAATTTTCAGTAAAACTGTTATGCTTAAAAAAAGATAAATAAAAGCATGCATGCTACTATTTACGTGTTAACTTTGCAGGAAACTTTGTGGAGTCAGAAATTGGCAAACATCAGTCATTTTCCACACAAATCGCTGTCCACAGGTGGGGTGGATGGTTATGCGGTAGAAGGTTTGTCAAAGGGTGTGCCATCCAAACAGCCTCTGTTTGGACCAAGACTTGGCAGAGGATCAAAAGATTTAGTGTGTTCTTCCTAAGAATAAAAGGAAGGTACACCCTTCCAGGTATAGTACACAGACTATTATTTAGCCAATGTACCCCCAAAATAAAAATATTACAGCTGCCTAGCTTAGGCTGGCTACCACTCAACTGGCATCTAAGGAGGCATCACAGATACACTTGACTGCTTGCATCAACAGACATGTAAAGCTGATCAAATGTTGCGGAGACCCTTCAGATACAAAATCTTGACTTAGTACTTTAGCTCATTCTGTCACAGAGGCACTTCAGATAAAAAGTCCTGACTTAGTACCTTAGCATATTCTGTCACAGGAGAAACCCAGGGTACAGGAGAAAACAGGCCTGAGGGCAGACCCAGGTGTAGAGATCTGATGCCCTCCACTGTTTGTAATTGTAATACACAGTTAAAGTTGAACTCCGGGCAAGTCTTTTTTCCCCCCATACAGTGGGGCTGTGCCTGCACTGCATGAGTTAACTGCTTGTTTTTGTCCAGGGGATTGGGGAGTTGAGATATTCTTACCTAATCCTCTAATCCTCCCAGCACAAGACCAGTCCCTGTGGCTCCTGCCCCCCGCGGTCTAGCGGCCTTGTGCATCGTTTGCCTCTGGACCAGAGGATTGGGTGAGTATACTGCTTTTGAGTCGCCTCTTCACAAAATGAACAGTTAACCCATGCAGCGCAGGCACAGCCCCACTGCATCGGGGAAAAAAATGCCTGGAGTTCAAGTTTAATTATGTATGTACTTCCTATGCCTGGGAGGCCAGGTTAAAAAAAAAAGAAGAAGGAAGTAGATAGAGAAGTTTTTGGAGACCGCATGTCTACACACAGGATATGCATATATTTTACCCAGGTCAGAAGCAGAGACTATTAGGCAAGTATTCCTATGTTCTAATTGTTTAACTGCAGCTGCCCATAGCTTCCTTAGTGTTCAATAAAATCCTTGTGACAGACGTATCTCTGTCCTGTTGTTATAATCTCACATGCACAGTGCCAGATAGCTAGGTCTGTGCTACTGTATGTATGTAGTGGTCATCTTCCAGTACATTACAAGGTGAACCTGTTTATTGCAATAGAGTTTATATACAGCTCCTGCTATTTTAGTTAACCCTGTCCCTACTGGTCTGGGATTCTAAAGCTAGTTTTATCTCAGGGCTCAATAAGCTAGAGCCAGGCTAGGCATCCAGTGGCCACTTCTGGTAGTTAGAGGTCTGGTTGCATGTCAGATTAGGCGCTACTAGGGACTATCACACAGTAGATAGGCTAACTCTGAGTTCCCACTGCAACACCACAGTTTCTGCTTATAAAAATTTGTGTTCCAGGCTGGTTGGACAATGGCTTGAGGGTCCTCTCATCCCCGCAGATCTTGTCTTCAGGTCTCGCGTCTTCAGGTCTCCGACACAAGACAAATGCCACATCATGATCATCCTTAGGGGCCCCTGCAACTGCACTTTGCTGCAACATTTTTTGCTGCTACTACCAAAGAGGTCTCTAAAGTTTTCTCAGAAGCCCGCCTTACCACCTGTCCCCTGGATCCTGTTCCCTCACATCTACTATGGTTACCTTCTTCTTCTTCTATCTTATGCTCCCTCTCCCACATCTTCAATCTCTCCCTCTCTACTGGCACATTCCCCTCCCCTCTAAAACACGCCCTGATCATCCCCATACTTAAAAAGCCCTCACAGGATCCCACCAGCCTGAACAACTTAAGACCCATCTCCTTGCTCCCGTTTGCATTAAAACTGTTAGAACGCTTAGTCTAAAACCGTCTTGGCTACCTCACTGACAACAACCTTCTTGACCCCTTACAGTCTGGCTTTCGTTTGCTACACTCCACTGAAATTGCCCTACTGAAACTCACCAATGACCTACTAACTGCTAAACCTAATGGCCATTACTCCATACTCATACTACTTAACCTCTCTGCAGCCTTTGATACTGTTGACCATCCCCTCCTCCTTAAAAAACTCCACTCTCTTGGCCTTCAAGACTCTGCTCTCTCTTGGCTCTCCTCCTACCTATCACAGCGCTCCTTCAATGTGACCTATAATTCAGTCTCATCCTCTCCACTTCCTCCTTCGGTTGGGGTATCTCAAGGTTCTGTCCTCAGTCCCCTTCTCTTCTCCATCTACACCTTCTCCCTTGGTCTGTTAATAAACTCCCATGGCTTCCAATACCACCTCTATGCTGATGACCCACAAATCTATCCCTCTACTCCTCACCTCACTCTTTCAGTCTCCTCTCTACTAACTTACTAACTGACATATCAGCATGGATGTTACACCACTTCCTCAAGCTCAATCTTTCTAAAAGTGAGCCCATGCTCCTCCCCCTGACTTCTCCATCAAGATCAATAATACAACTATCAGTCCCTCCGATCATGCCAATGTACTAGGTGTAATCCTAGACTCTGACCTGTCCTTTCAGCCCCAAATCCAATCACTGTCCAAAATGAATGCAGACTTCACCTCCGAAACATCTTCAAAATACACCCAATGGTTGACACCACTAAGCAACTTATTCCCTCCCTTGTTATCTCTCGCCTTGACTGTTGTAACTCCCTCCTAATTGGCCTACCTTTCTGCAAGCTATCCCCTCTTCAGTCTATCATGAATACCGCTGCCAGACTTATTCACCTTACCAACCATTCAGTGTCCGCCACTCCTCTCTGCCAATCCCTGCACTGGCTTCCCATTGCCCAACAAATAAAATTCAAAATCCTAACCATAACCTACAAAGTCATTTACAATTCTGCCCCAAGCAACATCACCAATTTTACCTCCAAATATCACCCAAACCGTCCTCTTCGCTCCTCCCAAGACCTTCTGCTCTCTAGCTCCCTTGTCTCCTCCTCCCATGCTCGTCTCCATGACTTCTCCAGAGCCTCTCCCATCCTTTGGAACTCTCTACCCCAATCTGTCCGCCTATCTCCAGGATAAGCCTCCAGGTAACAACGGAATCTTCTACTCCCCTCATCAGTTCATCCCCCTCAGTCCCTACCTTTTGTTTCACCAGCCCTTCCCTCTTAGATTGTAAGCTCACAGGAGCAGGGCCCCTCTGACCCTCTTGTTTTGAATTGTACTGTTTCTGCATTGTCTCTCTTTATATTTGTAAAGCGCTGCGCAAACTGTTGTTGCTATATAAATCCTGTGTAATAAAAATAATAATAACATTTATCTGGAGGTATCTCTATTAATAACTATATACTGTAGACCCGGGTATTTGTGCACAATTCCACTAGGACTCTTGTTGGGACCTTTGCTGATAACATCTGTTTGTACATTGGATGCATGTACTAGTAATATTTTTTTCTAAAATAAAGCTTGCATTATTTCCATACAGGTGTACATTAATATACTTATGGTGAATGTTATATGCTGGTTACAGCAGTTCTTTTACTACCAATTACTTTGATTCAATTTCTGGTTCATTTCCCAGGAAAGGATTCTCCTCTGTTAACGGAGGCCCTGTCCTGGGTGGTGGCCATGACAACCTTATTATCAAACCAACTTTTCTACCTAGAGAAGGTTCTGGTTCCTTTATTTACTTACAGGTTTAGCGCAATATCTTGTTGGGAGAGGGCCATTTCTCATGCCCCCCAAAAAAAGAGGGCTGCACAGGTAAAGAGAACATAGGTCTAGAGTCCACATTTGCTTCTTATGAATATTTATGGAATGCAGATAGGAATCACCATTGGCTTATAAAGGTAAGATACAGACGGAGAGCCACCGATGGTGGTGCCATCCACATCTTTGCCAATTTTTTACAGGAAACCCTGTCAAGCCGTTTTCACCCTCTGATAAAAGTTTGTTGATGATCAGGGAATATTTTAGCAGTCATTTGTATCTGCCCAAACCCAACTGTTTCACTGCATCTTTATCGGAAGACAAAGGGGAAGCAAAAAACCCTAGGGGAAGCAATAAAAAAATGTTCAGGTCCCATGGAACACCTGCTAAAATGATACCTACAACTCATGGTATATTATCAATTTCAGTAAATCACAGACAATAAGCAATAATAAATAAAACAATAAAGACCATTTAACATGATGAATCATTTTTAACACCGAAACCCTTTAAATTAAAAAATAATAATACCAAAAATAAATAAAAAAGTAATAACTATGGCCAGAATAGAAACACACCAAACTCCCGTACATCAGTTGTTAGTGGAGAAGTGCCTCCTTGGGCAATGGGAAGAATGCCACCCTTACAGACAGCTAAAAAGATCATTTGCGACATACCACTGACCCTGCCAAGTGATGTTGGCCCCAGAATATGCAGTCACTAGCAGACGGGAGGTTAGTCTACCATTGCTCAAGGAACCCTAGCAAACTCTGGAGAAACACTAGGGTTGAATGGCTGCTCCGGGGTTTTCAATTTTAACCCCTTGCCGACTGCCGATCGGCATCTGACGGCGACAAGGTGGCTGGTGAGCGCAAATCGCCGTCATAAGACGGCGGCCGCGATCACGAGCCTAGTGAGCGCGCACGCGCCGCCGGAGGCGCGCCCGCGCGCTCACTGTGTTCGGGGAGGGCCAGGGAACGGGTGCGGCGGCTTCGATTGCCGCCGGCTACCCGCGATGGCCCCCCCGGAGCGAAGGAACGGAGGTCCGTGTATGTAAACACGGACCTCCGTTCTGTGAAGGGGGAAGAGCTGTGATCACAGCCTTCCTGTACGTGGAGGCTGTGACCACTTCCCTTCCCCTGCTAGGGCAGTCCCCCCACAGTTAGAACACGCCCAGGGAACACAGTTAACCCTTAGAGCGCCCCCTGCAGGTTAACCCCTTCACTGCCAATGGCATTTACACAGTAATCAGTGCATTTTTATAGCACTGATCGCTGTATAAATGCCAATGGTCCCAAAAAAGTGTCAAAATGGTCTGACATGCCCGCTGAAATATCGCAGTACTGCTAAAAATCGCAGATCACCGCCATTACTAGTAAAAAAAAATAAATAAATAGAAACCCCAAAAATGAATTCTCATCATCCGTAAACGCGACCACTTTTGCGCAAACCAATCAATGAACGCCGATTGCGATTTTTTTTATCACAGATATGAGGAAGAATATAAATCGGCCAAAACCGATGAAAAAAAATTTTTTTTATATTTTTTTTTTGGATTTGTATGTTAGAAAAAAGTAAGAAATTTGGGTTTTTTTGCAAAATTGTCGCTCTTCTTTTGTTTATAGCGGCGATCAGAAATGACGTAGAGGGGATCAAATACCACCAAAAGAAAGCTCTATTTGTGGGAAAAAAAGGAACGCAAATTTCGTTTGGGTACAACGTCGCACGACTGCGCAATTGTCAGTTAAAGCGACGCAGCGCCGAATCGCAAAAAGGGCTCCGGTCCTAAAGCTGGAAATCCTTCCGGGGCTGAAGTGGTTAAAGTTTAAACTTTAGCCAAAACTTTTTCCTTAGTTTTGGATAAAGTAGGGAGAGGTTGGTGCCCCTGTCATGTTTGTACAACTATCCGAGGCCCTGTTACAAAGATTTAAACGCACTTCTTATCCTGCTGATAATTTTTTACCAGACAGCAAGCATCTGGAACTCTCCAAAAGCAACACAAACAGAAATAAAAAATGCTTTTCTTTAGTAGAATGAAGAAGGCTGGAGCCCCTGTGAGATATTTCTTTCTTTCTGTGAGGTTCAGTGAGAGATCGGTAGTGAACACAGATGCAGATAGTTTAGAGGAGAATCAACAAATGTTGAAGAGTATGTCAGCCTTACCATAATGGAAAGCAAGGATACAGAGGGCAAACGAAAATGTAAAATAGGCTGTGGATTTCTGCCAGCACCATTAAGGAAACTCAGCCGCTTTCTGTTGGCAGACATGTAACCAAATTTAGGGAACAGAGTACGATGTGGGTGGTATCCCTTTAAGTGACCCACAACTACCTGATGGGGTAGGAATACATGGAGAGACCACAGTGTACAGTGCCCCAGGCATCTGCCTCATCTGCTGCCCTATAAATGCCCACTTTGAAGAGGGTACCCTTAGGAAAGTGTACAGTGAGGAATAAAGTTTCTGGTACAGAGCTAGTCATTTACTAGAGATGGCTGCAGAAATGGAGGGAACGGCAGTAGAAAGTGAAAGTAATGCACTAAGGCAGAGATTCTCAATAGATTCTCCACACCATCCATTTTTGCACAATAGATTCTCAGCACCATACATTTATAGTACAATAGATTCTCTGCACATTGATGTTTGAATATGCTCTGCTTTACTGTTAGGTTTAACCCTATACTCTCTAGCTTGCTTCCTTATGGTGCTGAGATCTTTGGACTTTGTTTGTGCAACTATTAATTGCATATATTTGCTTGGCTTTATACTAACTTTTTCATGTTGAAAATGAAATAATATACATGAATTGAACCATTACTTTCTGGTGTGCTGACTTTTTTATTATATACACTTAATGTTTTGGTTTTTTTTTTGAGCAAACCCTAATATGATAGTTACAGCATCTATTCCCTTTCCTTCTAGTACTCTATTGCTTTGATTTTACAGGTGTGCATGTCCTATTGTCATACCTCCCAACTTTCTGGGATGGGAATGAGGGACACCTATTAGAAAAAGTATGTAGGCACAGGACACACCCCCTGCCACGCCCCTTAACGGAAAATTATACAAAAAAAATGATTAGTTAAAACTACAAGTGCTTTTTTTACCACTACTATTCCTTTATATTGGCTTTTTAAATGTACACATGCAGCAATTTAAAAATTGGATGAAAGGTTTAGCACTGTAAAACACTTTTTGATAGATAAAAAGTGCATTTTATATATTGGAATATTCATCAGATGGAAATGAGGGACAAATGAAGAGCAATGAGGGACGGAGGGACATTGTTCCCAATCAGGGACAGTCCCTCCAAATCAGGGACAGTTGGGAGCTAAGCTATTGTGTATAGCGAAGTCTTGATCTATCAGAGCAAGAGAGACGTATCTTACATCCTCAGAACACTAAGCTAAACATAGTTTGCATAGTATGTGCCAGGGGCTATTGCCATTAGATGGGGCTGTGTCTTTGGTGTCCAACCTTCTAGCGTCAAAACCTATACCCAGGTTTTGAGAACTGTGTGTGTAGGTAAGGTACAGCATGGTGCGCCGGCGGCAAAGAATACACTCAGAGGTTGAGGAGAATAAAACAGTATATTGTGAGAGTCCCAATAAGTCACAAACAGGCCCGGTGAGAAGGCATACCCAACTGGAGCCACTTGCAAACAACAGCAGAGGATCGAGATCCTGGTATGATGTCGACATGCTTTTGCAGCGAGGAGCGGGAATGCGGCCTGGCCAGTTCACACCCAAAAGTGATGCTTCCTACGAGGAGATGCTGTAGACCCTGAACTTTCCCTACTCATTAGGAACCTCTCCCTGCTGCTAAGCACAGTCCCTGCCAGTTGGGGCACGTGTCTCTACACTAACCACTCGTATAAAGCGCACCAGGGGGGGCTGGAGTTTTAAACAGACTCTGCCTGACCCAAGATGGCCACCAAGGTCTCATGGGGAGCCCCCCATAGAGACAGGGGTGTCAAACTCAGTTTCATCATGGGCCACATCAGCATTATGGTTGCCCTCAAAGGGCCAGTTGTATCTGTAAGACTATATAAATTTTACCAGGGCTTTTTGTCTCAGAGAATAGGTGCAAGATCTCAACCACGCCCCTCCCTGGCAAACAGTGGGAGGATCTTAAAAGGGCAATAAATACCAGGAGTGCATTATGTGCAGAGTTCAGGGGTGTCCTATGTCTAGAGTGCAGAATGCAGGGTTGAAGAGTGTGCTACATATAGAGTGCAGGGTTTAAGACTTTCCTCGCATTTCACCTACCCAGCCCGACTCTAGTACCTCCTGGCAGTGTAGGTGCCTCCGCCCCTCTCTCTCACATGCAGGGAGATCATTGGCTGTAATCTGTGCAACCGAGCACAGATGGGGATCACAGTGCAGCTTACCACATGATGCCCCATCCCACACTGCACCTGCCAACTGAATCTTCTTTGTCCCTGCTGTGAGTGCAGGGCAGGCAGGGATCTGTGAGAGTTTCCACCACGTTCCAGCTGAAAAAAAATCCCTGGGTGCAAGGGCCATATGAAATGGCCTGGAGGGCCAGATTCGGCCTGCGGGCCTTGTGTTTGACATGTGTGTCGTAGAGGAACTGAGTTTCCTCACAACTGCCTTCCCCTTTGTCACTTTGGTCGAGTGCCACATACAGTGGGCATTAGAGACTGCACTTGCCTACATGTGCACACACACAAAAACAACACACGATAATGGAAAAAGGGGGAACATTTTGATTAGTTGTTTAAAACGCTGAATAATATCTTGTTGATTGTATATACCAATGCAGTGCTGAATGCACCAGAATAGGTCATTATATACATAGCATTACTATGCATTTTGCAGCATTTGAAAATGTAGTAAAGCACATGTACAAGAGAATATGCAGTATTTTCAAGCTATTGAGTTTGGTTGTAGCTATTAAAAGTCCTATATGATGCAGTTTGTAGTGTTGACCTGCATTTAGCCTTTTCGGTTATTTGAATGGAATCTCTAACACAACACTACAAATATCAACGTGCAACAGAACAGTGTACATTAACAATTGCATGTTACATTTTCAAATGCAGCAAAATATATGGGCAAGAGAAATTGCAAGGAGGCCTGTGACAATATTTTTTTTTTCATATTTGAGAGGTGACATCTAGTGGTGTACATAAGAACTGCAGTAAACATGTATGCTCTGACCAAATATGTTGAAGTATATAGGACACAAATGTCAGGGGTTATCTTAAAAGTTAAGCAAAGTTAAGTAATTTTCTTTCATTCGACTTTGCTTAATTTTCAATTCACCTCAGTTTTGTTTTTGGTGGTAATTTTAAAAAGCCTTTATGGTTAAAGTGGACCTGACCTTGAAGAGTGAAGATTTGCTATCTTATAGGGAACATCTAGAAATGTTATTTGTGCCTAGGTAGTAAGCTGTAGAGGACACCAGATTCTTTTTTTTTTTTACGTACAGGTATAGTAGGACTGGAAGTTTGAAGACTATACAAAGCAGAAGGGGCACAGTCCCATCTAGTGGCTATGACCCTTCATGTGCAGCACAAGCTCAGGAGAACAAATGGTGAGCAAACCACTAAGGCCCCTTTCACACTGGGGCATGCAGGGCGGTAGCGGTAAATCGCTGCTAGTTGTAGTGCTTTAGCACTGTTATGGCGGCACTTTGGCACTGCTATTCAGGTGGCAGCGGGGCGCTTTTAACCCCTAAGAAGGGGTCAACAAGGGGTTAAAAGCACCGGCGCGGTGCTTCCGAAGCGGTGTTCAGCCTTTCAATTTAACGAGCAGGGGCGGTGGAGGAGCGGAGTATGCACCGCTCCCGCACTGCCCCAAAGATGCTGCTTGCAGGACTTTTTTTTCTGTCCTGCAAGCGCACAGCCCCAGTGTGAATGCACTCAGGCTTTCACACTGGGGTGGATTGGGGGGCGTTTTTCAGGCGATATTTTTAGCGCTAAAGCGCATGAAAAACATCCCAGTGTAAAAGGGGTCTAAACCACTAAACTTCCAGGAAAAAAAATCCTTAAGGCTCCATTCACACCTGAGCGTATCAATTTACTGGCTTTTTTCTGGCGTTTTTTTAAGCTTATTTGTGGATTTTTCAAGCATTTTTAAAGCGTTTTAGAAGTGTATTACAAGCGTTTTACAGCTTCCGACGTTTTTGTTTAGCCAACAGAAAGCACTAGGGGGAGGAGAGAGAGAGGAGGTTAGAGGAGGAGAGCTGCTATTTGAGCATTTTACAAGCTTTTTTGCTGCTCAAGTCAGGCATTTCTGTTGACGTCTATGGGGCCAAAAACTCTTGTAATCTGCCAAGATGTACTTTTTTGAGCTTCAGGCATTTTGCTTCAGGCGACAAAATGCTCTTGTGTGAGCAGGGCCATTGAAATGAATGAGATGTTGCGTGTTGGGCGTTTTGGAGCTTTGGAGCTGAGTATTTTGCAAGCTGAAAAATGCTCAGGTGTGAACAGGGCCTAAATGTGGCAACACACCAACAAACGCAAAAAGACAACCACATAAGGGGAACAATTTGTGTTCCTCAATGAACTGCTGGAGAAAAGGATTTTACAGTGAATAATAATAAAAAAAGAAAATCTTATTTTCTCCCAGCAATCACTGAGGGACACAAGGCTTCATTCTTCTTTGTACAGGATCTACAAAAGAATAGGCTCTGATTGCTATACCACATCTAGTGTTTGCAAGGCAATCTCCTTTGGATGAGATGGTGAAAGACAGAAAGATGGAAGCACAATGTTCTCATTGAGGTGAAAAGAGGACACAACCGTGTATCCAGGTATATAGAATAAGGAAAGGGACATTGCAAGACAAGGTGGTCAACTCATAGCTCTTCCTAGCTAAGTGAAGAGAAGGAAGAAAAGAAGACTTATGAGACAGACAAGAGAGGCTATTCAAAGAAAGCCTTTCAAGGTACTAAAAATACCAGGTATTATACCACTGAGCTGGGTGGTTCTTCACTGGGATAGAAATGTAAGAGATATCCTGGATAAAGGTATGAACCACAGAAGGCCAGACTCACTGGTCCTCCTTAATTCTTAATATTTCCAAAACAAGAGCTTCCAGATGCTCACATTGTTACCTTTTCCTATCCACCACCCAATTAAAAGGTCTGGGAGGTGTGTTGTAGGTGTGCTTGGGTGTTTCATTGCCAGTTTATTCTGGGTACGTCTATATTTCCAAATGACAAGGTTTCACAATCCATAAACTAGCTTGTCATTAACAGAATTAATTTATGACTTGTTAGATACCAAACATGTCAAGTCTGTTATGTACATTTTTACTAGGTCTAATGTGTTTTACTAGCATTCTAGACGTTGTAATATAGTTGAGTTTGCTGTTTAACTGAGTTGTGTCTTCTTGTACATTCATATAACCACCTTTTTTGGAAGGTATCTCTATTACAATAGGAATTATGGGAATTAAATGAAGTTTGACTGTGGAAGTTCAGTTATAGGTCAAAAACGCACGTCTTATAGATGTGTATTCCTAAACTGCTCACTGAACTATTTATGATGTGACATTTTACGACATGACCATTTATGGCAGGGCCTCATCAGTAGGGTTGCCACATCATCCCTTTAATCCAGGACACATATTAATTACACAGGTTCTGTGGCTGATTAAGGTGGTAATTAAACTCACTTGGTGGCTCATCTGCATTAAATTAGCCTCAGAACCTGTGTAATTCATATGTGTCCTGGATTAAAGGGATGATGTGGCAACCCTACTCATCAGAAGTTCTTTGAAGACCCTTGGCTAGTTAAGCTTTAGTTTGTGATGCTTCTGCATGTCTTTTAAGTAGCTGATTTTTGTCAGTGTTGATTCCATGAATGCTTAAAGCGGAGTTCCACACTCACCTGTCTCCTGGTCCAGCGATGCGGCCGCATGGTGCCTCGGATCTCTCCCCCTCCGCGGTGCCAACATTTTTAGTGTGGGCACTGCGCTTCCTGATTGGTCCCAAAGTCTTCTAGGACCTGACCTGTGTCCCAGAAGACTTGGAGAGGGAGGGGGAAGCCGACCTTCCACTTCCGATCGCCTAAGGCGACCGGAACGGAAGTACCCATAAAAATTGGGTATCCGCACCCCCCCTCCTCCCCAAAAGCTCAGTTTTAGTATCAGGAGCTGAGGAGGAGGTCTTAAAGCGGAAGTTCCACTTTTGGGTGGAACTCTGCTTTAAATACAGTCAGAAGATCTTAATCTGATTGTCTTGTTCTGACTTTTAAAATGTAAGAAAATGAGGGTAGCCTGGTGTTTACCACCACTTCTCCTTTCTCTCCACACTGTTTGGGGTTCATCAGACATCTGCCAGTAGGTCCTAGTTCTAGATATGAACTTTGTGTTTGTGATAGGACTCCTAGACCCCATACACACTATCCAACTTTTGTTGTCAGATTTCCATCAGATTTACCAAAACCATGTACGTAGTGCAAGGGCCTGCCTGGTTACATATTAATTGAATCTCCTAAGTTTTTACCTCATATTATATGGTTTTGGTAAATGTGAAGGAGAACATCTACATAAAATTGGATAGTGTGTATCCAGCTTTAGATCCAGTTCATTCCACAGACCACAGATAGGGTGGGATCTGTTCCTCCCCCCCCAGGAAAATGGAAAATTGAATACTTACCTTTACGTAATTTTCCTTTCCTGGTGCCTATCCATGCCAGCATACGCATGGTTGGTTGCTCCACCCCGACCAACCCACAGGACCATTACAACTTTAAAAGAGAGTGACACTCCCCCCAGCCCCCATTCTCGTAACTAGACTAAATTCAGTCACAAGAATAAGAACAAGGAAGGGAAAGATCTATGCTGCCATGGATAAGCACCAGGAAAGGAAAATTACGGAAAGGTAAGTATTCAATTTTCCATTTTCCTGGGGGGAGGATCAGATCCCGCCCTATCTGTGGTGTGGTGGAGCAACCAACCATGGGTATGCTGCCATAAAGGCACCAGGAAAGCTGATTTAGCAGTCAAATAAAATCAGAGAAGTGTCAAAATTAAACTTGACCACCTGCACAATCTGACCTGTTTTTTTTCTATGTACTCTGGCATAAAGTGACATTAAACCTTCCATTTTTTAAGCACTTTCAGCAGATGATGTAATCACTTAGGCTGGGTTCACACCTCCAACGGCTCTGGTTCACAGCAGGGGTCCGGTGCGTCCTGGTTCACTGTTTCAGGTCCAATTTCAGCCCAAATTTTTGGCTGAATTTGGACCTGAAACGGACCAAAAGATGCACAGGACTTTTGTGCAAATTCGCACCGGAGCCGCAGTGGAGATATGTGAACCAGCTCCAATTCGCAATAGTGTGAACCATGCCTCACTGAGCATGCAGCTTCTTTATCTTTTAATCCTTGCCTAAATTCCAGCTTAATTTGATGCCATCGTCAATGCCCTAGGTTGCTTGTTTCCTCCTCCCTCCATTTTCCAAGCTAGCATACTCGAGACTGCACTGTCCTCTTTTAAAGCAGAACCTAACTGCTGCATTTGTTCCCTCCTCCGTCCCTCTGGGACATGGGAGAGACTGGAACGCCACCACTTCTAATGTATGGGTACCTAAGTTGCCAATGGCACTTGTGCTTGGTGCGTGTGCAGATACACAGCACATGGCCTCCTGGGATAGCTGTTACATAGAAATCCTAAGAGGCAGCAGGGCATGGCCTAAAACAGCACAAAAACCTCAATGGGTACAAATTATAATATTGTTTTTTTTTTTTATTGTGAGAGGAAGGGGGAGAATAAAAAAGAAAAAATGTTACATAGTTATATAGTTAGTCAGGTTGAAAAAAGACACAAGTTCATCTAGTTCAAAAAAATATATAGAAAAATTATATATATCCATACAATCCCTTATACAATCCTTCACCCACAGTTGATCCAGAGAAAGGCAAAAAACCCCAGCAAAGCATGATCTAATTTGCTATAGCGGGGGAAAAAAATTCCTTCCTGATCCCCGAGAGGCAATCGGATTCACCCTGGATCAACTTTACCTATAAATGTTAATACCCAGTTATATTATTTACATTAAGGAAAGAATCCAGGCCTTTAAAGCAATCTACCGTGCTGGCCAAAACCACCGCTGGAGGGAGTCTATTCCACATTTTCACAGCTCTAACTGTGAAGAAACCTTTCCGTATTTGTAGATGAAATCTTTTTTCCTCTAGACGTAAAGAGTGCCCCCTTGTCCTCTGTGATGACCTTAAAGTAAATAACTCAACACCAAGTTCACTATATGGACCACTTATATATTTGTACATGTTGATCATATCCCCCCTTAATCTCCTCTTCTCAAGAGAAAATAAATTCAGTTCCTCTAATCTTTCCTCATAGCTGAGCTCCTCCATGCCTCTTATTAGTTTGGTTGCCCTTCTCTACACTTTCTCCAGTTCCCCGATATCCTTTTTGAGGTCTATAGTTACTTGGTAAAGACTTTGGTCCCTTTTTAAATATGGGCACCACATTGGCCCTACGCCAATCCAGTGGTACTATTCCAGTCATTAACCACTTCAATACTATGCACTTAGAACACTTTACTACCAGACCAATTTTCAGTTTTCAGTGCTGTTGCGCTTTGAATGACAATTGCGCGGTCGTGCGACGCTGTACCCAAACAGATTTTTTTATCATTTTGTTCCCACAAATAGAGCTTTCTTTTGGTGGTATTTGATCACCCCTACGGTTTTTATTTTTTGCGCTACAAATAAAAAAAGAACGAAAATTTTGAAATAAAAAAAAAATTCACTATTTTTGTCACAAAACTTTGTAAATAAGTACATTTTCTCCATCACTGGTGGGCATTGATGAGGCTACACTGACGGGCACTGATGTGGCAGTACTGATTGGCACTGATGATGAGGCACTTATATGCAGCAATGATGAGCACTGTTAGGCGGCACTGATAAGCAGCACTGAGGGGTACTGATAGGTGGCATTGATATACAGCACTGACGGGCACTGATATGCAGCACTGATGGACACTGCTAAGCGGCACTGATGGGCACTCATAGACAGCACTGATTGGCACTCATAGGCGGCACTGGGCACTGATAGGTGGCACTGATGGGCACTGGTAGGTGGCAATGGTGGGCACTTATATGTGGCACTGGTATGCACTGATAGGGACACTGGTAAGCACTGATAGGGGCACTGGTGGGCACATATACTGATAGGGGCTCATTCCCTGGTGGTCTAGGGTGGCATCTGAAGGTGGCACTGAGTGCCATCCACATTGGGCATTATGTCTCTTACCTGGTGGTCTAGGGGGGTCTCCCTGGTGGTCCAGATCGGCTCCCTGGTGGTCCCTGGTCGTCTCCCTGGTGGTCCTGGGTGGGCACATCCCTGGTGGTCCCTGGGCAGGCTCCCTGGTGGTCTAGGGTGGCGATCCGAGGGAGGGCTGTGCTGATAAATCATCAGCACAAACCCTCCCTGTCAGGAGAGCAGCCGATCGGCTCTCCACTCCTCAGGACGATAAACGGCTTTCCTGTGTTACAGTGTGACCAGCCGTGATTGGTCACGGCTGATCACATGGTAAAGTGCTTTGGATGGAAGCACTTTACCGAGATCGGTATTGCGGGGGGTCAGACTGACCTCCCATACCACCGATCGCCGCGATGCGCGCCCCCCCCCCCCCCGGGCGAGCGGCGGCTTGTTATCCTGAGGACGTCATATGACGTCCAGTCAGGATAACTAAGTCACTTCCCGGCCATCATTTTGCATACGGCGGTCAGGAAGTGGTTAAGGAGTCCCTAAAAATGAGATACAATGGCTTTGAAATGACAGAGCTCAATTCCTTTAGGATCCGTAAATGGATGCCATCTGGTCCAGGTGCTTTATTTACCTTTATTCTGCCTTTATGTTGCTACAGAGACATAATTTCTGTTTTTTCCTGTGACAACCAGAGGTTTCGGAAAGCAGCACTGAGAGAGCAGGAGCCAACAACATTGACAGTTGTAAACTGTAACCGCTGGGGTTAGAATTTTAAACAAATAGTTTACTGGGAATGTTTATTTTTACGTGCGCAATGTGTTACTACGTTAAGCCTTTGTTGATCTATGCAGATGAACACTGCTCAACTATTGAGGTGTGAATATGCCCTTATGCAGTCACCACAGAACTGGTAAGCTGATAAGCTGCAATATACACATTTCTAGTAGAGTGAGGAAGGGTGTGAACTTTTTACAATGTTTGTTGCGTGTGCTTACCTGACGCTGTGACAACTTTGTTTTTTGTTTTTTTCATTTTGGATAGAGTATGTCTGGGTTCACCTCTCAGCACGGAGTGGCACCCAGCAAGGATCCGGTGCGTCTTCATTCACTGTTTCATGTCCAATTCCAGCCCGAATTTTTGGCTGAATTCGGACCTGAAACGGACCAGAAGACGCACAGGACTCCTGTGCAATTCGCACCCGAGCCGCTGCAGAGATTTGTAAACCGGCTCCATAGAGAGCCAGTCACAATCTCCTGTTTGCAAATTGGATGCGGTGAAACGCACATCCAATTTGCATAGGTGTGAACCCAGCCTTAATGAGAGTTATAGCTCCTGTCATTTTATTTTATCTTTGTCCCATTGGGGAGATTACCTTTCACTTCCTGTTCTATAGCCAAAAAGGAAAAGAGAGGAAATCCCTCCAACGTGAGGGAACCCCTGGTTATCACTAAGGATGGGTTCACACTGATGCGGCCGTGGGTCGCAGCAGGGGGTCCGGTGTGTTCCTGTACATCGATTCAGGTGCAAATCAGATCCAAATTGTTGCTTGAATTCGCACCTGAATCTGAGCCAAAGACACACAGGAACCTTTTCCAATGCGATCCGTGGTCGCCCCGGAGCTGTGTGAACCGACTCCATTGCGAGCCGGTCACACTCTCCTGTCATGCGAATTGGATGCGGAGAAAACTGCATCCAATTCGCATCAGTGTGAACCCAGCCTGAAACTAGTATCCCCGCTGGAAGATTTCCCTTCTATTTCCTTTCTGGTAACAAATCACAATTGGGAGTTTTCTTTTACTTTCGCTCTCAGTGATAAAGGTAAACAGGACAACGTGATAGGGGAAATCTCCCTAAGGCCTTGTATACACTTGCAGTATTATGTCGCAGTAACGCCCAATGGACTCATTCACCTGAATGGGGCTGAGCCACAACTGCAGTGGTGTGGGTATTTAGGGGCTAAAACATGCAGTGAGGAGGCAACATAACACCTCATTACTGTCTGTCAAATGCCACGAAGGATCGCTCTTCAGAGGGTTGATGCACTGAAGGTTGCCCCTACCAGGACAGGGGTTCTAATCCCTCTCCACTCTATAAAAAAAAAAGTTTTTCCTTGAGGCTGGGCTCACACTACCGCATGCAGCAGCTCACAGCAGGGGTCCGGTGCGTCCCCATTCACTGTTTCAGGTCAGATTTCAGTCCGAATTTTTGGCTGCATTCAGACCTAACGGACCAGAAGATGCACAGGACTCCTCTGCAATTTGCACCCGAGCCGCTCCAGAGATGTGTGAACCGGCTCCATAGAGAGCCAGTCACAATCTCCTGACATGCAAACTAGATGTGGAGAAACCCACATCCAATTCGCAATAGTGTGAACCTAGCACTAGTCTAAACCTAGGCTTAGATATACTTTCAGACTAGTGCGATGCGGGTACCAGCGCAATTACAGCACCAGTTCCCGCATCACTTCTCTCCTGCAGGCAGTTCACACTGCCCTCTGTGAACTGCTGCAGGTGTCATTACAATGTTAGGGTCGGTTCACACTGTGGTGTGTGGCCAGATCGGGTGTGATCCGCACCACATTGCAGTATGAATCACATGCGATATCTATGCGATGCAATCTCAGCCATACAGATAGTAGCGCTGAAATCGCATTGCATTCGGAACAAACTCACACAGGACCCTTTTTTCCGCAGCAGCAGAATCGGATCGCATGGGTGTTCACACCCATGAGATCTGATTCCTGTGCAAGTTTGCAGTGCAATACACTAAATGATTTGGGGGTGTCATTAGCTTTCTATTGACACTCCCCACAGTTCGCACATGGCAGGGTGAACTGCCACCAGGAGACATGCAATGAAGAAACCCGCAGTGGATTCCCAGGCTTCCCGCATCACAGCAGTGTGAACTTCTGCTTTAAGTGTTGGTGACCCGTCTGGAGCTGCATGGAGTAGGGTGTGCTGAGTGAGAGCTCCGCTCGATCGCTCTCCTTCTATTATCCTGGGGCCACTATCCTCTCTGCTTGGTACACGGGGTGCTATCTGCTGCTAGCCTTCACCCTCCCAGACATGTCTCCGCCGAAAAGAACGTCAGAAGCCATCGCTAAACTGGGGAAATTTCGGCATGAAGAACGCGGCCTTCCTGAGGAAGATGGCGCTTCCCCTCCCCCAGACGTTGCAGCGCCCGTCTCGGCAGAAAATACCAGAGTCCTGGAAGCTATCTCCCTATGCCAGTCCACCCTCACGGCACGAATTGAAGAGGTGAAAGTGGACATATCTCTGATACGCCAAGATGTCCACAACCTGAGGGAGAGTCTCAGACACGGAGCACCGCATTAGCCGTATGGAGGATGACCTGCCGCCATTACAGGTGTCCACTGAGCGCTTACAACATCAGCTGAATGCCATCCTCGCCAAACAAGAAGACATGGAGAATCGGTTGCGCCGATGTAACCTCCGATTCGTGGGCCTTCCAGAGCGGACCGAGGGCTCGGACCCCCCTGCCTTCCTTGAGGGTCTGCTCATTAAAACGTTCGGTCGAGAGGCCTTCTCTTCTTCATTCGTGGTGGAGCGCGCCCACCGTGTATCTGCTCGGCCCCTGCCAGCGGGTGCCCCGCCACACACTTTTATAGCAAAACTCCTCAACTATCGAGACCGTGATGCGGTCCTACGGCTCACCCGTGAAAAGGGCAACATTCCCATCGACAACGGACACATTGCAGTGTTTCCGGACTTCTCAGCTGAGGTCCAGAAACGAAGAGCCCGCATTGTGGAGGCCAGGCGCCAGCTTAGGGTTCACCACCTTCCCTATGCCATGCTGTTTCCGGCAAGACTCCGGGTGATATGCGATGGCAAGGCGCAATTTTTTGAGGAACCCGAAGCCGTTATCCCCTGGCTGGAGCATCCCGACCGCGCAGGCCCTGCCCCGGCATAACATTTCTCCCTTCGGATCCCCATGAGAGTATCCCGCCTGCCTCAGTGTATACCTGCCATCCTCCATACTTTTACCCTGGCTGCCCTGCATTATTGTTGCTGAACTGTGAGTAGCCTGCATCTATATACTACTGTCACCCTTATATCCTGCAGGTCACCCAGGAACATGAACCCCTGTCATATGCCGCGGCCTTCCATTACCCCTTCTTCCCCCTCACACACCTTGTTTGTCGAGCGGCTCGCCAGCACCCCAGACTGTCACCTTTGCTGTAAGTAATGCTTTGAGCAAGGACCGTGCACTTTACAGCAATAGTACGTCCCTTGACCCCCCCAGGTCACACTGACGTTAAATGTTAAGACTTCAAAGTTGGTTTCCCTGGCCAGCTCATGCCCCCCAAAGTTTTGAGGATCGCAGCTTGCTGCGCTCGCTGGCTTGGCTCAGAGTAGTTTTGTTTTCTGTGTTACAGTTCAATTTTGCAAATAATCCCTCTTTGACATGCTGTTGGTCTCCTCGTTTGATGCTGCTATATTTTGCCTCCCTCTGGATTGACATCTCTACCCAACAAGGGCCTCCCCCCTCGGCACTGGCTGCTGCTCGGTGCCTGATGTCTCTTGGTGGGAACAAGTTGTTATGGCTTATAACTGTGTCATTTATATACCAATCAAGGGTTTTACTTTCTTCTGTTACTCACAATGCTCTGGTTGCCCTGTATATGTCTCTAACTTTTTTTTCTAGCCTGCTGTTCATATATAGCACCGGTACATGGATGTATTTTTGCTGCCTGGCGCTCTCTGTGGACCCGACTGCACCTTACTATTTCCTTCCCCCTAAATTGCAATGGCGTCCCTTACTTTTGTGACGTGGAACGTCCGTGGCCTGGTCGCCAGACCCAAACGTTCTGCGGTCCTTTCACACTTAAAATCCCTACGGGTCGATATTTCAGTTCTCCTGGAGACCCACTTAATGGGACAAGCACAACTGGCCCTCAAGAGGCCCTGGGTTGGTTGGTTGTATCAGGCCCCCTTCACCTCCAACTCAAGGGGTGTTGCAGTCCTTATTGCTAAAACTGTACGCTTTCAGTTACATGATTTGCAGTCGGATCCGCAGGGTCGCTTTATATTCCTACATGCCACTGTGAATGGGTTGGAAGTTCTCCTACTGGCTTATTACATCCCCCCTCCATTTCAGTTTGGCTCGCTACAACAAGGGGTGGCCTTCATGGCTCGCCACCCTGCGGTGCCGGCGATCTGGATGGGGGATTTCAATATGGTCATCAGCCCCCTGGTTGATAGGAGGGGCCCTCGCCCCGCCTCCCCTGATATCCCCTCCATTACCAGATTTGGCAAGTTCCTTGCAGAGTTCTCCCTTACTGACACCTGGAGGCATAAATACCCAGATGTGTCACAGTTCTCTTGTTTTACCCCAGCCCACTCCACCATGTCCCGCATTGATCTGATCCTCGTTACCCCTACCCTAGTACCCAGTCTCCTTGGTGCGGGATTCGGCGCTAGGATATTGTCTGATCACTCCCCATACTGGATTACTATCCGCTTACCCACCCCCCCTGAGGTGCGGATTTGGAGATTGAATCCATTTTGGCTATCTGTCCTTACCAACATGGAGGACATCGCCAGGGAGTGGGCATATTTTTTCCGTGTAAATGACGGTTCGGCCTCAGCCGGATCTGTCTGGGAGGCCTTTAAGATCCATGCCCGCATGCACCTTTTGGCACGAATAAACAGACACAAGGCCTCTTCCGGGCTGGTGCTCCAACAGGCAAGTGACAGATTAGAGGAATGTGAGCAAACCTTCCTTAGGGATCCCTCCCCTTCCAACGCAGCATTGGTATGTTCGCAGACTAGACTTGTTAATCAATTGCACTTTGAAAAAGCCAACCGGGGAATTTTCTTCACCAAGCAACGTGTATATGAGCATGGGGAGCGTGCGGGCAAGCTTCTTGCCTACATGGCCCATCTCGACAGCAAACCCCCTGTGGTGTGGGGCTTCAATCCGCTAGAGGCCTGATCACTGACCCTGAACTGGTGGCTGCAGAGTTCAGATCCTTTTATACTAATTTATATACGTCCACAACCAGCTAGGAGGAGCTGACTGAGTTCCTCCATGGTATCGAATTCCCCCCAGCTGACTCCCGCTCAGCGGGCAGCACTGGAGGCACCTATTACTACTGACTGTATAGAGACAGCCATGCTCTCCCTTCCTTCATCCAAGGCCCCGGGGTCGGACGGGCTCCCTATGGAATTCTATAGGCAGTTTGCAGATATACTTGTCCCCAAACTTCGAGCGCTATATTCCCACATCTTCGACACCTCCACTCTCCCCCCCTCCATGGGTTCGGCCCTGATTGTGCTGATACCCAAACCAGGTAAGGACCCTCTATACCCTGAATCCTACCGCCCAATTTCTCTGCTCCAATTAGATGTCAAGATACTCGCCAAAATTCTTGCCCTTCGCCTCAATAAAGTTATTTCAAGCCTGATCCACCCAGACCAGACAGGATTCATGCCCAACAAAAACACAGCCTTCAATCTCAGGCGTCTATTCTTAAATCTCCAAGCACAACACGAGGACGTGGGCTCCAGGGTAGTGGTCAGTCTCGACGCCGCAAAAGCGTTCGACTCAGTTGAGTGGGACTATCTATGGCAGTGCTTAAAACGTTTCGGATTCGGCCCCAAATTTATCAAATGACTCCAATTGCTGTACCAAGCTCCCACTGCCCATATACAGGTTAATGGTAAGCTTCCGGGCCCCTTTCCCCTTACCCGAGGGACTCGCCAGGGATGTCCCATCTCCCCACTCCTGTACGCTTTGGCCGTGGAGCCACTGGCCATTGCGCTCAGGGCCCACCCTGGTGTGGGGGGCCTCCGCTCTGGTCCACTGGTGGAAGTTGTCAGCTTGTATGCTGACGACATGCTCCTCTATCTGGTGGATGCGGGCCCCTCACTCCAGAATGCCCTGAGACTCATCGAACAATTTGGCACTTTCTCTGGTCTCCGCATAAATTGGAACAAATCATTGGTCCTGCCGGTCGACGTTGGGGTTCCCTCGTCGGATCAAGCCTCCCTACCCCTCATTCGCGCTAGCCAGATTAAATATTTAGGTGTCCAGGTCTCCAGATCCCCAGCTGACTACATCACCCTCAATCTCCAGCCCCTTTTTCGACATGCTTAAAGCCAAAACCCAGGTCTGGTCCCGACTATCCCTTGGGGTGATGGGTCGAATTAACTTAGTTAAAATGATTCTCCTCCCAAAACTTCTCTATATTTTCTGGCATACCCCAATGTGCATTCCAATTCGCCTATTTAAAAAAATGGAATCCATAATTAACACCTTCATCTGGGGAACCTCACGCCACAAATTACCGTGGACCGCCCTTAAACGCCCGTCGGATCTGGGGGGCACTGCACTCCCCGATCTGACACTGTACTACATCGCCTCACAACTATCCCATATTTTTCATCTCCATCACACTGACAGGGAGAGGTACATCGCATTGGCATGTCCTCGTCCTTCCCACTTAATATCCCATCCATTTCAACTTCTATTCGGTGAAAACCTCAAGGGAACCCGCCTGGATGGCGAGAGCGCCATGCTCTTGCATCATCGTGAGATCTGGCGACTCGCTGCAAGACGAAGCGGGGCCCCTCCATTCCACTCCCACACACCCCTATGGGGCTCCCGACACCTCCCTGAGCTGTCCTCTATCCCGGATTCCGGATTGTGGATCGCCAGGGGTATTGTGTACCTTTCGCAGGTTGTCGCAAACGGAACTATAAAGACCTTTCAAACCCTGAAGGACCAGTACTCCCTCCCCAATTTCATGTTCTTTCGCTACCTCCAACTTCGTCACGCTCTGCAGTCCCAGTTCCAAGGGTCTGCCCCCCAGCTGGAGACGTTGCCTCCGGTTGGTACCCTGTTGAGCCAGGACCCCAAAAAGCTCATATCAATATGCTACAATAGTCTCTTGATCCCCGGGGCTACTGCCCAAGCATACCAGCTCAAGTCTAGATGGGAACCGGACCTGGGAGATATAGCGGAGGATGATTGGGAGGAGGCACTGGCAGTTTGTAAGCTAGCTTCTCCCAAACTATCTGATCGCCTCACGCAATTATATATATTGCACAGGTCCTATATCACGCCACTTCACATCCTTAAATATGACCCGAACTATAGCCCACTGTGTCCCAGATGTGCTGACCCTGAAAGCACCTTCTTCCATCTCCTCTGGTCTTGCCCGGTCATCCAGGGATACTGGTTGCAGGTGACCGGCTTCCTGCACGACAAAATGGGCTCTCCATTAACACTCTACCCGCGTCAGTGTATTTTGGGGATTCTCTCCCTCCCCGAGGAGGACAAGTACTTGAACATTTTCCTTCAGGAAACACTATTTTTAGCAAGGATGCAAATAGCTAGAATGTGGCTCAGAAGCTCCCCCCCCCCACGCTTCAGCAGTGGATTAGGGCGGTCAACGCAGTCCTCCCATATAAAAAAATCCTTTATATGCGTAGGGGTTGCCCCAAGAAATACCACAACATATGGGACAGGTGGTTGGAAGACTCCTCCACATGTGGAGATGACATTACCTGAGGTCTCTGTCCTCTTGGCTCGGTCCTGAAATTATATGTTTTATGGTTACATATATGTCTCCTACCTCAGAGGCACCCAGAGATGTACTTAATACTTTTATGTACCACGCATGTCAAACAATGTATCCTTATTGTAGTGTCTGTTGCACTGTTGTTTTATATTTGCAATTTTCACTGATGGTTTTTACCCTCAATAAAAACCTTTTTTTGCAATTAAAAAAAAAAGTGTTGGTTACCCCCTGACATACCACAATTGGCATGTCATTTTTTTTGGGGGGGGGGGAAGGAGCGGGTCCCTGCTCCCACTTCCACTCCTGGCGCCACGGAAGCGATCTTCTGGGACACGTCACGGGTCCCAGAAGATACACCAGCCATTCACAGCGCGCAGCAAGGCTCACGCATGTGCAGTGCGCGCCTGGCTTTGAAGCCAAAGCCGGGCGGCCGCATCGCTGGAGCCTGGGACAGGTGAATGTCTGATTACAGTATTAAAAGACAGCAGCTACACTTTTTGTCGCTGCTGACTTTTAAAAGGGTGGAACTCTGCTTTAATGACACCCCAGAACAGTTTACAGATCGCCGTGCGAACTGTGGAGTCGTACAGGAATCGGATTGCATGGGTGAGAACTATGGATGGGCTCAGGCTTGTTCGGAAACCGAACGTGCCCAACCCCACCAGGAAGTGAACCCTGCACTGTGCTAATCACAGGCAGTGAGACATTTCCCCGATGCGCGGCTGCAGCAATCAGGAAATGTCTCACTGCCTGTGATTAGCGCAGTGCAGGGTTCACTTCCTGGCGGTCTCGGGCACGTTCGGTTCCGAGCAAGCCCGAGCCCATCCTTAGTGAGAACACCCATGCGATCTGATTCTAGTGCAGGGTAAAACAAGTCCCTGCATCTTTTTTTGTGCGTATCAGACATCGCATGTGATCGTCACCTGCAGTGCTGCTGCGAATCACATGCAATGTCTGAGATTGCACTAGTCTGACCTAGGCTTATACATAGCTCCCAACTGTCCCTGATTTCAAGGGACTGTCCCTGATTTGGAGCAATGTCCCTCTGTACTCCTCATTTGTCCCTCATTATAGTCTGATCTGTATCGTTGTATATAAAATGCACTTTTTTATCTATCAAAAAGTGTTTCCCAGTGCTAAACCTTTCATCCAAATTCTAAATTGCTGCATTTTTAAATCCCAAAAGCCAGTATAAAGGAATAGTAGTGTTAAAAAAAGCACTTGTGGGTTCAATCAATCTTGTTTTTTGTACAATTCTCCTTTATGCAGCCATGGCAAGGGGTGTGTCCTAAACCTGCATACTTTTTCTGATAGGTGTCCCTCATTTCCATCTCAAAAAGTTGGGAGGTATGTTTACATACTCAGTCTATCCAAATATAAAGCATAAATGTAGCTTTTCTACACCCCAATTTCCAGCTCTTCATTTATTCTTCTTAATTTGGGATTTTTTATTTATTTGATTCAAAGTGCAACAAACAAAATGTAAGCATGGGGTTTGCAAGTGAATTTCTCTAGCACAGCAGAGCATCTAATGAATGGCAGATTCTTATTTTTCCCACAAGCAGCATGGACGCCTCTCACTGCTGCCACTTACCGGAAGTGACGTCCTCCAGACGTCTATAAACAGCACGTCTATGGTAAATGGGCTTGTTTATAGGAGGTTGCCATGCGGTTTAAGTCTCGGTAAGTAGTAGCATAGTATTATCACGCTGTAGTAGTTGCTATTCGGTGGGCTGACTGTGCTGTGTGCAGGTACTTCCTGTGTGAGCTGGTGCTGGAGGACCCCCGCCGGAGGCAGAACTTATCGCAGGGCACGGTGCTGTACAATGTGAAGGAGGCGGTGGCTCGCCTGCATGGGGACTTCGGGGCCGCGGCTGCGTCTATAGCCCTCTCAGGTGAGCACACCTTTAGCAATGGCATTAACATGGGCACAGAGCTGCTTCTATGTACTGGCAGGCTGGAGATACAGATTGTTCCCTGCAAATCACTCTCAGCAAGTCCTACTGACACTTCTGCTGGAGATTAGAGACCCCTGCTCCCACATTAAACACTTTGCAATAAAAGCACAGACACTTATGCCTACTTCTAGTGTTCCTTTCCATTAATGATTGTGATTGACAGCTTGCCAGAACTGTTGATTATTCTAGGAAGTGTCAGTTCCCTAGCACAGCCCCCTCCCTCCTTGCATATCATAACCATCTCCACTTATGGGAGTGTCTGTGCTGGCCAAGCTCCTTAGTCCCACCCTACATCTGTTTATGTTGGACCTTGTGGAGGAGCGACAGTTCATGTCACATGGAAGATGGCAGGGATCTTGGATATCTACACAAGGGAGGATTTTACAGGTAAATTATGCATAAAATTGTTAGTGGACTTCAAGCCTACCACTAACTATGCTTAAAGCGGAGTTCCGTCTGGGGAAAAAAAAAAAAAAAGTCAGCAACTACAAATACTATAGCTGCTGACTTTTAATATATAGAGACTTACCTGTCCATGGATCCCGCGATGTCAGCACCCCAGCTGATCGTCGGATCGGCTGCCGGGTGCTGCCGCTACCTTCACCGCTAAGGGAAACCGGCAGTGAAGTTTCACGGACGGCCCTCTACTGCGCATGCATGAAGTGTGCTGCACTTTAAAATTGGCACGACGATGGAGGAAGGGGAGGGGTGGGCGAACTTCTGAGACTCCAGAAGTGGGGGAGGGGGACCTGTCAAGAGGTCCCCCCCCTTCCCTGAAAGGTGCCAAATGTGGCACTGGAGGAGAGGAGGAAGCAAATAAGTGTAAGTTCCACTTTTGGGTGGAACTCTGCTTTAAAGCGGTAGTAAACCACTTTTTTTTCTTTGAACCTGCAAGGTAAAACCATAATGTGCTAGTATCCATCGCATACTAGCACATTATGTGAAACTTGCCTTAGAACAAAGCATTCCCGTGGTAAGCTGTTGCCGCTGACAGGGCTTCCATCTTCACCCGTCTTCCTTCTGGGTTTGTGGACTCCGGCTGTGTGGGTGGCCAGAGCTGCCATGTCACCCCCACGCTCGAGCATTAGAGCCACAGTTTACCGCACAGGGCTCTGAAGGAACAGCCTGGGTGGTCATTCCTTCAGAGCGCATGCACTGGTGACTTAACAGGCTGCATGTACAGTAAATATTTCCTAAACTGTGCACATTTAGGAGAGATTTACAGTACCTATAGGTAAGCCTAAGGTATAAATTATGCATTGGAGTTTACTCCCACTTTAATGTAGTTTGTCCGCATGCATGTCTTTGTGATTTTCATATAAAAGGAC
>BLSH010407509.1:388295-402282 GCA_018402905.1 Glandirana rugosa
GTAACACCGACGTCGTCCTAATGTGAGTGTGGTGGAAACGAAATGGGGGAGGATTGCGAACAAGAGACATGTAATGTATAAGAACTAGGGACGTGATACGCAATGGGTGCAGACTGTGTACGTAAAGCATATAATATATGTGGACATGAGACATACGATGTGTGAAAACTGAGGACACGAGACGTGTTCAAAATTTGAGGAGGGTGTGGGTTTAAAGAGGTACTGTGTGTGACGGACGGGTGATTCCCCCTCCCCACCAACCCGAGTCTGCGACCGTCCATCCGACATACCCCGGGGTACTGTCGCCGGGACGAAGGTACGGGGTCGGTAACAGTCTTAAGGAAGAAAGGGACGTCGATCCCACTTTAAATGATTCCACCCCCCCCCCCCCCCTTTCAACCTATCCTGTGTAAAACATAAAAAAAAAAGTTTTGTATACTTTCCTATTTGTAGTCTAGTCACATGTACATGTAGCTCCAGCTTCCCTGTGCCAGTGAGCATCAGCTGCAGGGAAAGAAGGAATTCTGACAATGGCTGGGGCATGGAAGCAGGGCCGCTGTCATGGGGCCCCATACAGCCTACCTGCCAGCGTCTGAGCCCAACCACCCCTCCCCCTTAGTGGGCAGGCAGTGTGTGTCATGGAGAAATTTGGGTGTGGGAGGAGTTTAAAACTTGTGCAGAGCACAGGAGTCAAAAGTGTGTAGCATACAGAGTACAGGTGTATATAATATACGAAATGCATGTGTCAGACGTGGGTAACGCATAGTGCAGGGATCAAGAATATGTAATGTACAGAGAACAAGCGTTAGGAGGGGGTAAAGCAAAGGTGGTGTGAGTGTAATCCTGCTGCAGCCACAATGCTTTGCTGCACAGCGTGGCAAAAATTGAATGAGACTGACCCGCCATCACGTTAAATCAGGCAATGAGTAAGTAATATAACTTTTTTCCTCTGAAAAAACGATCCTCCACAGATCATGCTTCAGAGGGTGACACAAGTGTACAATAATGCAAAGCTTCTGGGACAGGTGTACCGTTTGTCAAAAGTGGCCATTAAGTTCAAAGGGCCCCCCCGCAGCAATGTGCATTGCACACAATTGGGGTGCGGTTATAGGATTTAATCAGGTGGCGAGGAGGCGCACCGCCGGTCAAATGCCCTCTGAAAAGCTGTCCGAATGCAGATCGCCCTTCCAAGGGCACTGCAAAGAGTCTGCAGCAATTTAAAAAAAAAAAAAACTCCCCTGTGACTCATTTGTTCAGTGGGTGGCTTGGGGCAGAAAGGGGGATTTTTAGTGACTTTCAGGTGTGGGTAGTAATTAGCAGGGCCACGTTCCCCTGACAATTCATAGTGTTGCACCGAATGGGAAATTTTGGTGCCAAAAGCCCAAAACCGGAATTTTGCTTTTTTTTTTTTTTTTTAAATTATATTTTTCTATACAATTGTCATATGCAGCCTACCTGGGCACTGGTCGGCAGCGCTGACGGGCACTGACAGGTGACACTGAGAAATGAGATATTTCTAAGTAATATTATAGCAAAAAAAATGATTTTAACTTTTAAACACTGACTCTTAAAGAGGCTCGGTCCTTAAGTGGTTAATTAGTCCCCTTTCCTGCTCTGGAGATTTTTTTTTTCCAGCAGGGGGGCCTGGAAGTCATTGAATAGGCCCCTTTCTGAACAACATCAAACTGCATGAGTTTATTGCATGGGTGCCCAGAAGTCGGGAGTCCCTTGTCTCACCTGGACAGGAAACACAATCAAGAACAGAGTTTAAAAGGCACCACCCTCCCTCTGCCCCTCAGTTTTTGATTGTGTTTCCCACAGGTATGCAGCGAAACACTGTTATTTTTTCCCTTGGATCAAGGCCTGGGGCTGAGGTCCCCCTCCTGGACACCGGCCCTGCAGCAGACGAGGGGTGGATGCCGGTTGGGGGGGCGAAGCCTGCCCAGTCCAGGAGGGATTCCCGGTAAGTAGACCTCGGGGGGGGGGGGGGGGGGGAAGTGGTACCCCCCCCCCCCCCCCCCCCTCCCGAGATCTGGGGACAGTGGGGTCATCCAGAACCCCAGGGACCACTTTCCCACTACCTCCTCCTACCTGAAAGTGGTGGATGAGACAGAGGAGGCTGTCAGAATGGCCAGCCAGAGGGTCCACCAGCGGGCAGGCTGAGTCTGGGCGCACTGGTGCTCAGGAGGCGCAGGACAGTGGGGGCGCACAGAGTCGGCGGGCTGGAAGCAGACAGAGCTTGGGCACCGGGAAATCTGTAAACTGGTGCCATGGAGCTCTCCAGGCATGCGGGACACTGTGCTGAGCTTCCGGGTGGAGGAGCACGTATGTGCATGCGTGCATCTGACGTCACGTCCACCACTAGAGGCCATTTCCAGGTCGGCTCCAGCAAAATGGTGGCGGCCATTGGCGTGTGTACACGCGGGACAGCACGGAGAGGGGGTCCAGGCTTTCCCTGTGCCAAAAGAAGCTGCCAAAAGCTCCTGCTTGGTGGTCAGGAGTGGGGCGGATGGAGAGGGAAAGTGGGCCAGAAGGGCCCTCAGCACTCGAGGAGGCCACAGGGGGTGAGTCTACCCGGCTGAAGGAGGGGGGAAGTTAGAGGGGAGCCCTATTCCTTACCCCCCTCATGGATAGTGGGTGCTGCAGAAATGTCCTACATTGGAGGAGCTAATGTACATTTACTGTATGTGTTTCTTTTGAAGGAACATAATGCCCAGCCCAGGGGTCAGCCACTAGATCTAAATCTAAGGCCCCTTCCCGCTCTAAGCATTGTGGTTATTGCAACGATAAACTCCCACAGGGGCACACAAAGCCGTTTTGCTTTACGTGCATCCACAAGTTAGCGGGCAAAGAGACTGCGCAGGTCATGAAGGATTGCCTTGTCTTACAATCCAAATGCTGTCTACCCCTCAGGCCTTTAAATGGGCTACAGGGACCGGCCGCCGAGCGGAGTCTCTCTGTAGTAGTGAGGGGTTCCCTTCCCAGGAGGGGACCTCCATGGGTAGTACAGGGGGGTCCTTTAGAGTTCCAGCGGAGCACGACTCCGAAGAGGAAGAGGCCGAGCTTTCGGAACTGAGCTCCCCAGAGGAGGGGGAGGATCCTGATCAGGATAGCCAGGAGAGTGAGGAGTCTAGGCCTGGCAGACACCTGTTTTCGGCAGAGGATATGGAGGGTCTCCTGAAGGCGATCTATTCCTCTGAGAGGATCCAGCAGCCATTACAAAAGGTTTCAGCCCAGGACAGGATGTACAGGGGACTGTCTAAACCGCAGGCAAAATCTCTCCCGCGCCACCTGTTTCTCAGGGATATAATTCTGAGGGAATGGAAGGAACTGGAGAGTAAGGTTTTGGGGCTGAAGACCTGGAAACGCAGGTGCCCTTTTAGTGAGGATGATGAGGAAAAGTTCCTCAAGGTACCCAGGCTGGATGCCTCCTTGGCCCAGGTATCCAAGCGGTCAGAGCTTTCCTTCGAGGCAACATGCCAGATCAGGTGGACCGAAAGTTGGAAACATTGCTGCGTAGAGCCTAGGAGGCCAATGCAGCAGCTATGGGACCAGCATTGGCTTCCGCCTGTGTTGCCAGGAATGCTGATGCTTGGGTCAGCAGGCTGGTGGGTCATGTGTCCAGGGGATCCAAAACCAAGGAGGTTTGATTCCCTGGAGGTGATTGGGAAAGCAGTAGCTTTTTTTGGCTGACTCAGCAAGTCAGCAGCCCTCCTAAATTCAGCCAGGAGGGTACTTTGGGTAAAGACGTGGGATGGAGATTTTACGTCTAAAGCCCGACTTTGTGGGATACCCTTCGAGGGCTCTTTGGGACAGGCTTGGAGCAGGTTCTGTCCCATTGTGGAGAAGGGAAAGAAGTTTCCTGTGAAGCCCAAAACGGGCAAGGAAAGGAAGTTTTTTTTCGAGCCCCCCCCCCCCGCTTAGGACAGATCCAAGGGTAAGCGGGAGGCAGGTAAAAAGTGGGGGTTCGGGAAGGGGAAAACAGAAAGGAGGAATTATTTTTTCCGGTCCTTCCACTAAGGAATCTAAGTGACGCCAACCCGCGGGTTGGTGGGAGGCTCAGGTGGTTCCTCCCCCAGTGGATGAAAATCGCCTAGAGCCCGTACATTCTCCGCCTGGTAGAGGAGGTGTACAGGTTGGAGTTCCTGTCCACCCCTCCTCCAAAATTTGTCCTGACACACTTGTCCCGAGATCCGCAGAAAGCGGAGGGGCTCCTGGAAAGTGTTTGGGAGTTGGTGGATCAGGAGGTCGTCGTCCCAGTTCCAGCAGGACAGTTGGGGCGGGGGTTTTACTCCCACATTTTTGTGGTAGTGAAGCCCTCAGGAAAGTTCCGACTGATTATACATTTACGGAAGCTGAACAAAGACACAACAACGCTTAAGATACAAAAAGTTCCATATGGAAAGTATCTACACGGTCAGGAGACACCTCTTGGAGGGGGTTTTCATGATCATGCTGGATCTCAAGGACGCCTACCTCCATGTCCCCATTGCCCCGGAGCACCAGAGATTCCTGCTCTTTGCAATCAAGATAAAGCGGGGCGTCCAACACAGGCAATTCAGGGCACTTCCCATTCGACTGGCTTCCAGCCCAAGGATCTTTACATAGGTCCTCGCTGAGGTGGTCTCGTATCTCCACCTCCAAGGAATTGCCCTGATTCCATACTTGGACAACATGCTGATCTACAATTCTTCCCAGGATCAGCTGTTGTCGGATCGGGACAGAGTGATTTCCACCCTGGAAAACCTAGGGTGGATGATCAGCCGGGAGAAGTCCTCCCTAGAGCCATCACAGACAAATAGGTTTTTGGGCTACCAAGTGGATTCGGTAGCGCAGAGAATTTTCCCCAGTCGTCTTCCAGGACAGCCCTTGAGAGATGGAGCTCATCACACCTAACAGGAAACACATTGCACAGCTCTTTAAAAGGCGGTCCCTCAGGCATCTGGTCAGTTTTTTGTGTTTCCTCAGCCGAGGAGACATGTTGCAGAGGAACCGTCTTCTAAAGAGGGAGTAAGGAGAGCTCCACCGCTCAAGGGCTGCCGGGGAGGCAAAGCCAGAGCAAGATAAGCAAGCCCTATGAGCGAGGAATGACTGCAGATGAAATCTCTCCTTTGCCAAACGGGTTCCCTCCGCAGGTGCAGGAGTTCCCCGTCCCCTTACCTCTCTCCAGAGCCCGGCGAGGGAGTGGGTGGTGGGGATGCATGTAGGCGGCAGCGCTGGAGACCTTTTTCTCTCCTCATCATGTTTTTTGAAAATTCGCGCTGTACGCCGGAGGAACGCAGAGCGCCACTTCCGGCGGACGTGCATCATCACCGTGCGCTGGAGGAAGTAGTTCCTACCTCCAGGCGCAGAGAGAAAGGGGAGGGCCGGGCCGGTGTCATATTAAAGGCGCCACAGCATGGCTACAGCGCCGAGGACTGCAGTATGGAGGCACACGCTTCGGGTGAAGCCAGCACCGGCTCTTCACAGGTAGGCTGGCGGTGCCAGAACCTTTTTCCTGTGCCTATTTTTTCAGGATGTACTGAGCTAGCAAAGGCATTTATGTTAAACCTTTAGTGTAGCTCGGGTGGGTACTAGGAGGGCAGGTGGTAATATGTTGTACATTTTAACAGTCCCTATTTTTTGTCATCCTCTCCGCTAGAAGGAGCATTCTAAAGCGGGGAAGGCAGCTGCTAAGATGGACAAAAGAAAATGCCCAGCTTGCAGCACCAGACTGCCCTCAAATTATGCTAAAACCTTATGCCAGACATGCATTACACGGGTCCTACAAACAGAGGAAGATTCCTCTTTTTTAGCAAATTCCTATGCTCCTTCAAGGATGAGGTTCAGTCTAACTTTTCATCATTCAGGAGACTTGTATCAGAAGTCCAGGTACCAGGGAAGGTCCGGGACAAACCAGTACCCACCTCACCTACTCGCCCCTCTTCAGGCTTAGGAGTGCCATCAGGGAGTAGGGACATCCCACATTTTTCCACTGACCCGGATTCTGCTCAGTCCTCTGGACAGGACAAAGGTCAGGATGAAACCTCCACTTCCAGGTTTAAACTTTCACAGGAGGAAGTGGACGAATTGCTAGGGGTTATATATGATACTTTGGAAATCAAAGAGGAGGAAGTCCCACCCTCCAGACATGACAAGATGTACCAGGGACTGGACAAGAAAAAGCCCAGGGTTTTCCCAGTACACAAGGTCATGACAGACTTTGTCCTAAAGGAGTGGTCTGAGCCTGAGAAAAGACCCTTTTTCTCAAATAGTCTCAAAAGGAGATTCCCCTTTGACAAACCAGACTCCGTCTGGAACCAGACGCCAAAACTGGATGCTCCTTTGGCAAAAGTCTCTAAGCACTCAGACTTGGTGTTTAATGATATGGGGCACCTGGCGGACCCAATGGATAAGAGGGGGGGATATAATCCTCAAGCGATCTTGGGACACCGCAATGGCCAACCTTAGACCAGCTTTGGCTACAACCTGTGTAGCCCGGAACTTTGAATTCTGGTTAAAGCAGTTGCAAGGGCATCTAATAGGGACACCTAGAGAGGAATTGTTGAAGTCATTTCCTATGCTCTATAAAGCCGTGGGTTTCATTGCGGACGCATCAACAGTCTGTCAAATTATCGGCTAGATCAGCTGCACTTTCAGTAGCAGCCAGAAGGGCCCTCTGGCTTAAAACTTGGCCTGGAGATACCTCATCCAAGCTCCGCCTTTGTAGTGTTCCATTTTCAGGGAAATTTCTTTTTGGAGATAAATTAGACGAGGCTTTAGAACGAACAGCCGACAGGAAAAATACTTTTTTCCAGCCAAAAAGAAATTCTATCCCAGGAAATTTTTTCGTCCCTACAAAGGACAAAATAAGGAGGAGTGGAAGAACCTGCAAGACAGGGGTAGACCTAAAAAGCACTGGACTGGTCAAAAGGGCAGACAAAGAGCGAACGTGCTCTTTAACCATCCTAGCCAAAATACCAAGGCAGAGGGATACAAACAATGATGCCACAGGCCAAGTGGGAGGAAGGTTAGAGAGATTCCTTCCACAATGGCGGGAGATAACCTCCTACAAATTTATTCAGGGTGTGATAGAAAAGGGGTACTCCTTGGAATTCAGCAAGAGACCCCCCTCAAGAGTATTGATCACCCAGCTCCCAAGAGATCCGGGGAAAGCCAAAGCGTTACCTCTACTAATAGGGGAAATGGTAGATCAAGGAGTTCTGGTCCCAGTTCCAAAACAGGAGGAGGGGGAGGGTTTCTACTCACACGTCTTTTTAGTACAGAAACCCTCAGGCAAATATCGGCTAATCCTAAACCTAAAACCCTTGAGCGAAACAATTCAGTACAAGAGGTTCAGGATGGAATCTATTTATTCAATCAGAGGTCTGCTGCAGAAGGGTTACTTCATGGCGACCATAGATTTAAAAGATGCCTATTTGCATGTGCCCATCAGAAAGAGTTCCCAAAGGTACCTCCGACTGGCTTTGCAGATAGGACAACGGATATACCATTTCCAAAGCAGAGCCTTGCCGTTCGGTCTTTCTTCCTCGCCAAGGATCTTTACCAAGATCCTGGCAGAAACCCTCGCACCATTAAGGTTACAAGCGATAAATGTGATACCTTATCTAGACGATTTGCTGTTCATAGCACCAACAAAGGAAAGGCTTCAGGAAGACCTAAAGGTCGCACAGAAGTGGTTAGCCCACCTGGGGTGGATAGTAAGTACCGAATAGTCGAATCTCTTTCCCTCCCAAGAGATCCGATTTTTAGGGTACACGATCAATTCCATCAGACAGAAGATCTCACTACCGCAAGAGAAGATAGAACATCTCGTGCAGAGAATAGCAAGGCTCCAAACAAATCTTCCCGTCACCGTAAGGGAAGTCATGTCTGTACTAGGCCTCATGACGTCTGCCATTCCAGCAGTCAAGTGGGCCAGGTTCCACCAGAGACCGCTTCAGGCTTTTCTCCTGCAGAATTTGGGGAGAAAGGACCTAGAGGACATGTTGGTTATCCCATCAAGGGTGAGACAGGCCTTATGGTGGTGATGTCAGGACAATCTACAGAAGGGAGTTCTGTGGGTATGTCAAGTTTCTCACATACTGACCACGGATGCCAGCAGTTGGGGCTGGGGGGCCCATCTGGGCGGTCAGTGGGCGCAAGGAGGGTGGACGCATTTACAAAGTCAGCGGTCCTCCAACTACAGAGAGTTGAAGGCAGTGGCAAAAGGAATCGAAGCATTCCAGAACCAGATCAGAGGGCGACATGTTCAGGTCAGATCAGACAATGTAACAGCAGTAGCATACTTAAACAAGCAAGGCGGAACTCAGAGCACCAGTCTGAGATTGGTGGCCCAGGAAATTTTCGTCTGGGCAGAGAGGAATTTAGAATCCCTTGCAGCAATCCATCTCAAGGGAACACAAAACGTCCTAGCCGACTATTTAAGCAGACAAGCCATTTCTCAAGAGGAATGGTCACTGGACCCAGGAGTCTTTGCTCAGATAGCAACCAGATGGGGTCTGCCGGAGGTCGACTTATTTGCCAGCAAGGCAAATTCCAAACTGCCAAACTTCTGCTCTCTCAATCTGGAAGATCAGCCTATAGCGATAGACGCCCTCCAGACAGAGTGGAATTTCAAGCTTTGCTATGCCTTTCCACCTCTTCACTTGATTCCAAGAGTGTTAAAGAAATTCATAGCAGAACACACAACGCTAATCCTAATAGCGCCTTACTGGCCAAAGAGAGCTTGGTTCTCGACACTTCTATCACTAGCAACTCAGCCTCACTGGATGTTACCACGCAAGCAGAAACTGCTTACGCAGGGACCAGTACTTCACCCCAATCCAGCCATGCTAAACTTAGCAGCATGGCATCTGAAACGGATATCTTAAGAGCAAGGGGTATTTCAGATAGTGATTAAAACTCTACTACAGAGTCGTAAGCCTGCCACAAGGGCTATGTGCAAAAAGGTGTGGAGAAGGTTTCATTTATGGCGGTCAGAAACTGGGGAAGAAGTGAATTCTCCAGTAATTCTGAATTTTTTACAAGAGGGTCTGGACAAAGGTCTAGCCTTAAGCACTATTAAGGTGCAGATCGCAGCCCTCTCGGTTTATTTGCAGCAATCCTTACAGCAGGACCCGCTTATAAACAGATTTTGCAAAGCGGTTTCCAGAATGCAGCCTATTTGTCAGAAAACCCCAATGTGGGATTTATCTATTCTGAAAGCTGTCATCTCGGACCCTTTTGAGCCATTATCAGAGGCGTCCGTTAGCTTAATCACGCTTAAGACTGTTTTTCTTATAGCCATGACATCTGCACGCAGGGTGAGTGAACTACAGGCTCTATCAATCAGAGAGCCCTTTTTGCAGATCCTGGAGGATAGAGTCGTTCTCAAGACCGACCAAACATTCATACCCAAAGTCTCTTCTGCTTTCCATAGAACCCAGGACATAATACTTCCTTCCTTCTGTAGTAGACCAGCTAACAGGAAGGAGGAGCAGTTACACCTGTTGATGTGAGGAGAACCCTAATAGCTTATCTAGAAGCCACCAGGGGTTTCAGATCATCGGAGGCCCTGTTTGTCATCTTCTCAGGAGCCCGGAGGGGAAAACAAGCCTCTAAAGGGACGATAGCAAGGTGGATTAAAATGACTATAACAGAAGGCTACAAGGCATTACACGAGTCCTCCACAAGGGCTAAATGCTCATTCCACAAGGGCATTAGCAACTTCCTGGGCGGAAAGAGCCGGTGCTACCCCGGAGCAGATAAGCAAAGCTGCCACATGGTCGAGTATGTCCACATTCATTCGACATTACCGATTGGATCTGTTGGGGAGTCAGGATCAAGCGTTTGGAAGGAAAGTCCTCCAAGCAGTGGTCCCACCCTAAATGGAGTGAGTACTTGTGTATCCTCTCAAGGGCTGTCCTGGAAGATGACTGGGGAAAACCGGAGTTAGACTTACCGGTAACTCTGTTTCCAGGAGTCTTCCAGGACAGCACGTTCCCACCCTTGTTGTATGCATAAATAAATCGGTGTATGTTTTTTAAAACTGTCTTTCAGCTCCGTCCTTCAGTTCTTGGATAAAACTGACCAGATGCCTGAGGGACCGCCTTTTAAAGAGCTGTGCAATGTGTTTCCTGTCAGGTGTGATGAGCTCCATTTCTCAAGGGCTGTCCTGGAAGACTCCTGGAAACAGAGTTACCGGTAAGTCTAACTCCGCTTTTCCTCCCCCTAGAAAAGGTAGAGAAGGTTCAGGGAGCAGTGTCGGCCCTGTGCGACTGAGTGCCATCATGAGTCCTGGGCCTCATGACCTCTTTTATCTCTGCGGTACCTTGGGCCCAGCTCCACTCATGAGACCTCCAGAGGATCCTTCTTGCCAGTTGGGACAGAAAGGAGTCCTTGGAAGTGAAGGTGTCCCTCGTGGGGAATGAGAAACACTGGGATGGTGGCTCAGTCCAAAGTGGGGGTCAAACGGTCATCCCTGGACCCAACAAAAGCCTCTAAGCGTTACTACCGACGCAAGCGATTAGAGGTGGGGGGCCCACCTGGAAGACCTTCGAGTCCTGGGATCAGGCCTAGAGCAGGGCATCTTCCAACTTCAGGGAGCTCTTGGCGGTAGAGGCACTGAAGGTGTTCAAGGATTGGTATCCAGGACAGGGAGGGTCAGGTTTTCTCGGACAACATAGTTGCGGTGGCCTACCTGAATCACCAAGGGGGAACCAAGTCCCGAAAGCTAACCAAGCTGGCGCAGGATATCCTCAAGTGGGCAGAAAGGATTCCTTCAATCTCTGCGGTCCACATAAGGGGAGATCACAATGTGGAAGCGGACTATCTGAGCAGACAGCCCATTCAACAAGGGGAATGGTAACTCTGCGACAAGGTCTTTTCTCTGATAAAACAGCAGTTTGGCTCTCCAGAGGTGGACCTTTTTGCCTCCCAGTGAAAACAGGAAGGTTCCAAGGTTTTTCTCTCTCGCCAGGGAGTTAGTCAGAGGGGGTAGACTCCCTGGCCCACAGGTGGGACTTCGGCCTGGCGTATGCATTTCCTCCCCTTGCTCTCATCCCCAGGATACTGCAGAAGCTAAGCCGGACAGGTGTTTCTTGTTCTGATCGCACCTTGGTGGCCAAGGAGGGCATGGTTTTCCACTCTGAAGAGGTGGTCGGTCGCCCCTCCTCTTCATCTACCGATCGGACAGGATCTCCTCCTGGTGCTTGAGAGGGAGTTCTTTAAAGAAAAAGGGTGCTCAAAAAAAGTAATTGATACCCTCCTGCTGAGCAGGAAGCCGGTCACCATGCACATATACGCCAAAGTCTGGGGGGGGGTCTTCTCTCGTTGGTGTTCAGTGAGAGAAGTCCCGGTACAGGCTATTCCATCCATTCTGGATTTTCTCCAGGATGGAGTGGATCTGGGTCTGGCAGTCAAGACCCCCAGGGTCCAGGTGGCGGCCCTATCAATATTTTTAGATAGGAGGCTAGCCCTGGACCTGCTCATAAAGATTGTTGTTGGCCAGAGAAAGGGTAACCCCGGTGAGATCAGAGTGTTCCACCGTGGGATTTAGCCTTGGTACTGGATGCCCTAACTAGAGAACCATTTGAGCCGGTAGCTTAGATGCCTTTTAAGTTCCTTTCTTTCAAAATGGCCTTCCTTCTGGCGATTTACATCAGCCAGAAGGATAGGTGACTTACAGGCTCTGACAATTAAAGAGCCCTTTTTGTTGACTTTAGAGGACAGGGTGATACTTAGACAGGACCCCTCTATACCTCCCCAAAGGTGGCCTCACAATTCCATAGGAACCACGAGATTGTTCTCCCCTCATTTTGCACAAGTCCCCAGAATGAGAGGGAAACATGGTTCCACACTTTGGATGTTAGACGTCTGTTAATTTACTTAGACCGAGTCAGAGGTTTTAGAAGGTCTAACCATTTGTTAATTTCTGGGGTCAGAAGAAAGGTCTCCAGGCATCTAAGGCGACTGGCAAGGTGGATAAGGCAGGCAATTTTAGTAGCCTATGAGCAGGCTGGTAAACCAGCCCCTGCTCAATTGAAGGCTCATTCCACTAGGCCTCTGGCGACCTCCTGGGCTGAAAAGGCGGGCGCCTCGATTGACCAGATTTGTAAAGCGGCCACGTGGACAAGCCAGAATTCATTCCTGAGACACTACAGGGTGGAGTTGTTGTCACCTCAGGACCTGGCTTTCAGCAGAAAAGTCCTGCAGGCAGTGGTCCCGCCCTAAAGGTAGGCCTGAGCTCCTTGCTCATCATCTCAGCTGTGCTGTCCTGGAAGAATGACTGGAGAAAATTGCCAGTTACACTTACCGGTAACAGAGTTTCTGGGAATTCTTCCAGGACTGCAGGCCTACTTCCCACCCGTTTATGTGTTGGTGTTGGCACAGAAGGATACACTCTTGCACCGGTGTGGGCTAATACTTTGTCTCAACTGAGGGGCAGAGGGAGGGTAGGGCCTTTTAAACTCTGTTCTTGATTGTGTTTCCTGTCCAGGTGAGACCAGTCATCTCTCAGCTGTGCCATCCTGGAAGAATTCCCAGAAACATGTTACCAGTAAGTGTAACTGGTAATTTTTTTTTTAAAACATTCAAATGCATGTTTTTGTTTAAATTGATGGTCTAGCGACAAGGCAGCAAATGCATCGGTTGATGGCAGTGAACCAGGCCATCATTGGATGGCCCAGTTCAGAGACAAATCTGATCTGACTGGCTCTATACCATGTGATGAGCAGTCACGTTGATCATAAATAAAAACCATGTAGTAATTACATTGGAAAGCCTGCCCTTTCTTCTTGCATCGGAGGAATTGATGAAAGGTTAATAAATTTGTTCCAGATCACTGGATCTGTTGTAGGATGGTTTTTAACTATGGATGAGCTAAGACCTGTTTGGATCTTAGTCCAAACCAACGATTCTGCTGGGAAGCTGACATTTGTCCTTGGTCTATCGTAAGCAGCTGAGGTATTCCCCAGCCCCGCAGCTCCATGTATGCCTGCCTGATCACATCCCTATTTTTTTTTTTTTTTTTAACGCTTTCACATACCCCAAAGGGTTGCAAGTAGTTGTTAGACTAAAAGCACTGGAAACTGTAAAATGGTCTGGTAATGAAGGGGCTCTACAGGCTAGTATGAAAATGGTTGCTATGCTAAACTTTCTGACTTTAGCACAATATGTTAGTACTGATGAATTTTTTCATAAACTGTTATCTCATGTGATTTATGTTGTAGTGAAATACCTTAATGCATACACTGGCATAATCCTCCTCCGATGCCGGAAAGATTACCATCAGTTTCTATGGTCGTCCCTCCCTTTTATCACCAGCCTAGAGAACAGAGGTCAGCGGTATCCGTGTTTTATAAACACATTACATGTTGCAGGTAAGAAAATTGTCCATTTGGTGCTAATTCACAAAGATAACATGGGGGGGGGGGGGGGATTACTAAAACTGGAACACTCAGAATCTGGTGCGGCTGTGCATGTTAGCCAATCGACCTCTAAGGCCAGGTTCACACTTGTCCGACACGACAATGATCCGACTTTCATCCTACCTTGCTGTGTGACATGTGTCCTACAACGGTCTTGCATCGATCTGACTTTGATCCTGCCAATACCAGGCACCTTGTGTCTGGTATGACTCTTGAGGGGAAACTCCACGCCAATTTAAAAAAAAAAAAAACTACATGGGATTCCCCCTCCAGGAGCATACTAGGCCCTTCGGTCTGGTGTGGATTTTAAGGGGAACACCCACACAAAAAAACGGCATAGGGATGAGTGAGCGCCCCACCTGTGCCCCCCCCCCACCCCAAAGCGCCTTGTCCCCATGTCACAGTCTTCCCAACAACCTTGGCTGGTGGTTGTTTGGATTCTGCGGGTGGGAGGCTTATCAGAATCTGGATGTCCCCTCTAACAAGCCCCCAGATCCCGGCCCCCCCACCCTATGTGAATGAGTATGAAGTACATTGTACCCCTACCCATTCACCTAAAAAAAAAAAAAAAAAAAAAA
>BLSH010407509.1:478774-490600 GCA_018402905.1 Glandirana rugosa
ACGGCTAGGGGGGGGGGGGGGGAAACCTCTCTGTACCCCCCTCCTCCACAGCTACCTCTCTGGACACCCCACCTCAACAGCCACTTCTCTGTACACCCCACCTCCACCTCTCTATAGTGTACCCTCCTCCTTGAGGTAAAGGGGGGGGGGGGGGGATCGGCATCATAGAGCGGCCACCCTGATTTTTCTAAATATCTGCATCAGCCAGAGAAAAACCCATATCGGTCGACCTCTACTTGTCATGTGACTTTGCGTCTCAATTCGCAGGACAAGTCGCACAAATGTGAAAAGGGCCTTACCAAACACAGTATCCTCCAATGTTATTTACTTTAACACACAAAGATAGGAATACTGACCACTTGTTCCACTAGGTCCCAGCTGACCAAAGTGTCTGGATCAGCGAAGTGGACACTGTAATCATTATCATCTGATACCACAAATTGGCAACTACAAAGTCATAAAAGAAAAAAAAAAAAAAGGATTGAAAGATTAGTCCAGTCTACAGAGATACAGTAAAGAACACATTTACATAACATACAAAAAAAAAAAAAAAAAAAGAAAACTCACTTTGCTTGCAGAAATAACTCCTTGTTAAAAGGTTTGTGGCCCCACTTGTTGCGTCTGCTCCAGTTTCCATGGCTCTCTCTATGTGCACCAGGATGACCTCGGGGCTCATACGTAAAGTTCAGTAAGTGGTTCAAGTTTATTTTCTTAGGTCCTGAATACTGGGCTGGGCTGAACTCTGCCCGTTGAGTCTCTGCTACCTGTAAACAAAAAAAATTGGAAACTTACCATCCAATGAATACTTTTCAATGTGTAGCTCACAGCTGTAAATAAATATACAGCCCATACCTCTTCTCTTCTTCCATACGTAAACTGTTTAGGGACCCCTCTCTGAGGTGGAACCTTGTTAAAAGTTTTGCTTTTCTGTGGACCGGAGCGGCGGGTCGGGCCGGCAAAGCTTTCATTTTTGGGGTAAGAATTTTCACGTTTGCGGCTGTAGCGTTGCTTTGAGCTGCTGCCACTTTTTCCGTCTACAAGACAAATAAATGGAAGTTCCAAATAAGATTGTAAGACAAAGCCATGTACTATTTCCATAGGCAGAGAAAACGGTCGTCCCTGCAAACTGCTTCCCTTCCACTGTAAACAAACATGACACTGAATACCCCTATGACAGGGCGGGACGTTATCTGTAAAAGCACAGCTGGGTGGAGCAAGGTTTAGGCAGACGCTTTCATGCAAGATCAGATTGTGGAGAGGAAATCAGGTAACAAACACACAGCTCAGACAAACTAACACTATTTTATATTTTCAACTATTTCTGCTCAAATTAAAATGATATACATGTGAATTTCGTACTTTGGTCCTATTTGTGTCTGCGAGGGTTATACTTCATGAAGCAATGCATGCAGCTGTGTCTGAAATCTGCAAGTTTTTTGGTGATACATAAACTCCGGGCTGTTATTTTAGCCGGTGTTACTTGCGCAATCCTGCAATAAACAACTGTTTTAGGGCCCATGCACACCAAATGCAATACTCGTAGCTATTTCCAGCGCAGCCCCAACACACAGATGAGGCTAAACTGTGTTTGTTGCTGTGGTTTGCACTGGAAAAAGGTACAGTACGCAGTACATTTTCAGCTCAGCGGGTTGTGAAGCGAACCACCGCATAGCAATGCCGCTGTGGTTAATAAAACTGTTGAATTGTCACTCATGACATTTCAATAAAGTTCTGTGAGAGGAAAAAAAATAAACAGTGTGATGTGCCAGGATAAGCAAAGCATGCTGATGAGAATGGCCTCTTAAAAGTGACCCTGTCCAAAAGCATACCCCGCTTTTACATACACTTGCGAGTATGGACACCTTGGGGTCTATGGGAAATCTTGGTCAGCTTGACATGGCACTGCTCCCGAATAATAAGGGACAGGAACACCAAACTTGGGGAGCACAGAGAGGGGACCAGTACTACAACATATCTGATTTTGGGGTCGGCCAGCTTGCCTAGGTAATCTACCATGTCGTAGTCCTGGGTTGCCAAGTTTGGTGTCCCTGTCACTTATGGTTCAGGAGCAGTGCCATGTCAAGCTGGCCAAGATTTCCCATAGACGCCAATGTTAAGGCTACTTTCACACTGAGGTGGTTTTCAGACACTTTAGCGCTAGAAATAGCCTCTAAAAAGCGCCTGAAAACCACCTCCCATTCATTGCAGTGTGTCTCTTCACACTGGGGTGTTTCGCTTGCAGGACCAGCGCTCCCAAAAACACCCCTGCCCATTGCAATGAATGGGCAGCGCTTCCAATGCGCTGCAAAACAGGACTTTTTACAATTGTTTTGGTAAAAAGTGCCCTGCTAGCGGTCGAAAAGTGTCGCAAAAATGAGCTGCGCTTTAACGCCAACGGTGAGGGCGCTGCAGTGTGAAAGGAGTCTAAATGTTAAAAACCGGGAGCAGTGCCTTGTCAAGCGGACCAAGATTTCCCATAGAGCAAGGGTATTTACATGCATTAAGAAGGTATTGCTTCACTTTAAGTACATTTTCGTTTTACATACATTCTCTGGTCCCATTGTGTACTTAAAAGTGGAGTATGACTGTGCCTACTAAAAGAAGAGGAAATATACTTCCTTTCTGGCAGCCTGTGTCTTAGTCTTAACCCCTTCCCGCTGATGCCTCCCGGACCTTTAAGAGTTTCTAAATGCCTGGAGACTGGCATTGGGGTCATGTGACCATTGCGATGACCGCTGTCACATGATCGGAAAGATCCCGATCGCAAGTATGCATCGGGAGCTTCCCAGACCCCACTGACGACTGTGCAGGGAGTGCACTTTCAGCAAGGAAAACAGTTTATGTAAGGCTGCATATATCCGGCATCTCAGCGCTAAAGCCCACCAGCCGAGAGGCCACATATATGTGCCACGTTAGCAAGAAGTGGCAAAATGCTTCGACTTTGCCTCTCCTCAGCAACTACATGTATTCCACATTTCTGGGTGTTTGGAATACCTGATCCACCACCGCACACTGTCGTTCCTCCCTACAGCTTGTACATTACTCCATGAAACTGGTATTCAATTCATCCAACCTGGTTGAATACTTGCAGCAGCTAGAAAACAACAATGTTCCAAGACAGGAGCCACCAGAAAGGCAAGTATATTTACACCAATTCACACAAGAATGCAGTGCGGGAAACCCGCTTTCTATGCGATTTCCCACACCACATTCAAAATGCAGTGCAGTTGCTATCAATAGCAGTTGTCCATATCAAGTTAATGACAGCCAAACGCAGGTTGAAGTATCATGCAATCCAATTGCAGTGAGTTTCCAAAAGTAAAGCATGCACTTCTTTTGGTGTGGTGTGATTTGGGCTGAACTTGCACTGCACAGGGCTGCATGTGAATTGCACAAGAATGCTCTGTGTGATTCTTGGTGTGAACCAGCCCCTAGCAGCTATGCTTCTGAATACAAATGACCAACTTGATCACTAGGTGTTGGGTAGATTAGCCATGACAAAAGATTAAGCGTGAGTGAAATCTATAACGGGTCATTTAGCTAGTCACCAATAAGGTAACAAAAATGTGTGATCCACTGGTGTCTGCCGCTTCTTTTTTTCAGCCAGGGTTCAGGACTACTGCGATCTCAGAGATTGCATTTGATTTGCACTGGCACCGCAGGTGCCAATCACATGCAAACTCTGAGCAATGCAAGTTCAGCCACACAGTTGTATGGCTGAACTCGCATTAGATTCGCACAGAAAAAGGTGCAAGAGTTTTTTTTTTCTCCCGCACTGGAATAGGATCGCAAGGGTGTTCTCACCCATGCGATCCGATTCATGTGAGAGTTCACAGTTCTGACCTTGATCTGTGAACAAAACTGGGGATGTCATTACCTTTGTAATGACACCCGCAGCTTTTCGCAATAAGGCAGTATGAACTGCTTGTGGGAGTGATAGGATGCAGGAACCGGCTCTGTAAGCGCACCGGTTCCTGCATCGCACTTTTGCGAACCTGGGCTAAAGCTGAACTCCAGGCAAATTTGTTTTTTCTCCCCATGCAGTGGGGCTGTTCCCGTACTGCATGGGTTGAATGCAAATTTTGTCTAGGGCAGTGGTTCTCAACTCCGATCCTCGGGACCCACCAACAGGCCAGATTTTAAGTATTACCTTGGGGAGATGCAGACTAGAATACTGCAATCACTGAGCAGCAAATGATATCACCTGTGATGCATTTCAGTTATCCTGCAAACCTGGCCTGTTAGTGGGTCCTGAGGACAGGAGTTGAGAACCACTGGTCTAGGGAATATGAGAGCCAAAATATACTCACTTAATCCTCCCAGCAGAAGACTGGTCCCCACCCCCACTGGTCTAGCGGTCATGTGAGGTAGATTCCTCTTGTACCAAATTGTAATGTACCTAATGTCTGCCTTCATTTTAAGAGCTGCGCAAACAGTTGGCACTATATAAATCCTGTATAATAATGTTCCTGACGTCATCACGCCCATAGTGCCTCCGGTCATGAAGAGTTTAGGAACAGTCCACCGCTGGACGTAAAGGAGTTAAGGCTCTGTGTTCACCCCAAGACAAAACATGCAGTTAACCCATGCAATGCAAGCACAGTCCCACTGCATGGGAAACCACAAATTTTGACCAGAGTTGGGCTTTAGAAATGTAACTTGCATGCAAGCCTCTGAGGGTGATGTCACCACTGAAGCAGTGAAACCGACAATCAGGGATGGAGCACATCTATCAAAGATGATCACTCGCTGTGCGGCTCCTCTAATCACAAAACTTCTTGTATACTTTTCAAAGAATACAAGACATTCTGTGATTGGTCGATGGAAATTGCGATGTTATGCCCCTTGTCCAATCGCAGACCTGCTGTGATTGCTGTGCCTCAGACCCAACTACCAGATTCACTGCTGGAACTTCAGTGGGACACTTGCACCGATTAATTGCTTCTTTCTTAAACAGAACTGGTTTGTGGCAAAACAGCAGAGAGAAAGAAAGGCCAACCATGACAGGGAGTCGGATAAGTATCTCAGGGCTGTTAATGTTTTAATCATGACAACGGACTTGTCAACGTATGACTTAAGGCACGCGCTAAAGAAAACCTGTCATAAGTCAAAAACAAGGAAGCTGCCTTTGGCCCTTTCACATGGGGCAGACTCCGCTTGCTCAGTGGGGAATCTGTCTGCTGATCCCCGCTAGGCAGGCGGATGGCTTGTCTGTGTTAGAGTTGCCACATCATCCCTTTAATCCAGGACACATATGAATTGCACAGGTTCTGTGGCTGGTTAAGAACATAATTAAACTCACTTGGTGCCTGATCTGCATTAAATCAGCCTCAGAAGAACCTGTGTAATTCATATGTCCTGGATTAAAGGGATGATGTGGCAACCTTAGTCTGTGTCCATTCCGCTTACACAGAGTACACACAACCAGCTCACCTCTGTGGGCGGTCCGACTGGAGAACGGTTCCCCCATCCTTTTGTTTTTAGGAGATATGATCGGATGTCGGTGGGTATAAACGGACACCCACCGCTTCGGGCAAAGGATGGTCTGATTGTGTCTGACTAAAAAAAAAACTGACAGGCAGACCCAATTGATCCGTCTGTGTGAAAGGGAAAATGTTAGCTGCTGGCAGACCCACTGACTTTGTATCCCTCACCTAAGAACAAGTAGCCAGATAAAGATTCCTAACTTAATTCCAACATTCCCTATCTTCATCCCTATTATGGGTCACCAACCCAAAGCACTGAAACCACAAGGTCAGCAGAATGACCAGGCAATCAGCACCAGGCTCCATTCACACTTGTGCAACTTTGGACATCAAAGTCTCAGCCCATTCTTTTCAACGGCAGCCGATCACTTTAGTACAATTTTGGTCTGGAGAATATAAAGTCGGATCAAAGTCACGCTCCAAAGGCGCACTGGAAATCATGACACTTTGGAGACGAGCTAATGTGAATGGAGTCTAATGGTGATCGCTCATTTCTAGCGACCCTGAGGTAAAGGTCCATCTACGAATTGCAACTCCGTATATGTAATACTTCATCCCCTTGCACTATTTACCAGTTTCATGTTTGTTTTGGACACTCCCTGGATGGGAGTTATTGTACAATTGATGGTTGTGATGTGACTAAGCCCTTGTTCACACCAGCGAAACTTGTCATGCAATTTGACAACTAAAAAAATCATATGACAAGTAGCACTTCATTGCCAGCAAAGGAACCATTCAAATTGTAGCAACTGCAAAAGGTTCCTGCACTATTTTTCTGTGGCTTCATTGCGGCTTGCATTGACTTTGGTTAAATGAAGTCCCAAGCTGCAATGAAATTGCACTGATCTGCGGCTTTGAAATCGTGCTGAAGTAGCATGATTTCAAAGCTGCACTGGTACGACCCAGGGCTTAAATCATCAAAAAAAAAATAAAGGGTGGACATTAAACCAAAACTTTGTAGTATTGAATAGAAGATAGGGTTTTCTGCTATAGGCTATTATCACACCAGGGGGGTAAAGCCGCAAAAGGAAATTGTTGCCGCAGTTCCTGGTGCGGCCACGGGCCCCGCTCACTATAAACACAGGTCGGCAGCGGGCACAACTATTCGCTGCTCCCTGCACAGCCAGCGATTATCTGCTGGACACACAAAGTGCATCCAGCCGTGACCACTGCAGATAATCGCAGGCTGTGTAGGAAGCAGTGAATAGCTACGGCCGCCAGCAACATTATAGTGAACAGGGCCAATAGCCGCTACAATTTACAGGGGCTTAAAGTGGAAAACTTCCTATTTTCAGCCAAGGAAGCTGCCATCTTGGCCTCTGTTTACTCCTTACCTGCCATGATGCTGAACATGTGATCAGTTATGACATCAGCCTTTGGGTGGTTTGACAGTTTGGCTGAGAGCACAAGCAATGTGACAGTTACATTCCTGGCATGTGCCAGAAATGTAACTGTTTTTTAGCCCTGGTTCACATTGGTGCGTTTTGGCATGCGATTTGACATGTCAAATCAGAGGCAATTGCTGGCAATGGCACCGTCCTAATCTGTGTGGCGCAGCACCGATTTCCAAAAGTAGTTTCTGTTCTACTTTTGGCGATTTCAGATGCAATTTCCATTGACATCTGTGCAGCAACCCGCAGAGATGTCTCTGAAATCTGGACTGGCATGCGAGAATGAAATGGTGCGAGTTCAGTTGAACTCGCACCATTTAGTTCCCGTACCAATGTGAACCTAGGCTGAAACTGTTAAATCTATGGGTTTACTTCTACGTTAAATCGCCAGTGAATGTAGCCTTAGGCTGCATTCACACATGAGGGCAGGTGGACTCATCATGCGATTTCAAACGGCTGCAAAAACATGGGCCGCCATCGTCATGGTGCTGTCGCCCAAAAGAGGCTTGTGTTTCTTTTTGAACAACAAGCGTTGCGATTGCAGCACAACTGGGGTGCCATTTTAAGTACTGGCATTGCAGATGCATCCTGCTTTATTCATCCGTTCCGTTTTTTTTTAACGGCACAAAAACAGGGCTTTGATCCATTCCAAAAAAACATGTTGACCGAAGCAGATGTAAATGATCATCCGTTTTTCCATAGAGATGCGCTAACAGATGAAAAACGGACAAATGGAATGCCTTAGGCCCCTTTCACACAAGGTGGATCCTCTGGACGGACTCCGCCAGCTCAGAGGGTATCACACAATTAATCCCCTGCTGTGCAGGCGGATGACAGGTCCCCCTCCGCTCACTGTGCAGGGATGGACCTATCAGATCCCCGCTCTACTCTATGGGGAAATTAGATGAATACGGACTGCCTGTCCGTTTTCATCCGATCCGCTGGATGGTGCATGTATCGCCATCTGTCTGTTTCAGGCCCCTCTCACACTTGGGTGATGCGATTTGGGATCGGTACGACTTTGGCACAATGAAAACATATTACAAAGTCGTACAGAAATCTTTATTTTTCAGGTGCGATTTGTATGCGACTTTGAGGGTTTAACATTGAAGTCTATGGACCTCGGGTTGCATCAAAGTTGGGCCAAAGTAATGCAGGGACTACTTTGAAGTTGGAGCGACTTGAAGTCGTACAGATATGTAATCAATGTGTGGCCCCCTCAGACCCACTTGAAAAATGGACAGGCGGATCCGAGTGGGCTGATGGTGTGAATGGGGCCTTAGTGTTTTGGTGAAAAGATTTACCATATATGAAATAAATTCTGTGATAGCCACATATCAAAAACACTGCCAGAGCTTCAAGCCTTCCTCTACTATACAGGGAAAAAAAAAAAAAAAACAACATTTTAACTTGAGTGTGTGTTGAAGATTTGCCCTCACTTCCTGTTGGGTGCATGGTTGTCAGCAGAACAGGAAGTAGAAATAATATGTGGAGCCGTGCAGTGACAGGCCCCGCCCCTCCTTACCACTCTTAGGCTTAGAGTCCCCGGCAGGCCCGGTGGAGGCCGATCGGTTCTGGGTCTTGTTGCCATTGCTGGATCCGGGATCCATGTCTGTGGCCGAGCTGAGCGGCATAGACCGCGGGAAGGGCGGGGGCAGCACCGTGCAGGGGGCGGCTGGCAGCCAAGAGCATGGCGTTCAGGAGGGCTGGGGGACGAGGAGCGCGATTCATGGCGACATCTTGCTGTGTGCCCAGATAGAAAGAGAAATAGACAGGAGTCCGGAGGGAAGGCGGGGTGTACGGGTGCCGGGATCGGGGAGCGGAGGGCCCCACGGGACGGCCCTGCTGGCCTACTTCACAGATCCGGCACGGAGGGCAGGAAGGCGGCCGGTCCCGAGCTGGGAGCGGACCCGGGTGGTTGGAGTCCCGCGGGGACTCTCGGGGGGGTGAGCAAAGGATAAGGAGCTGCCCCCCTCCAGGAAGGAGCAGAGCACCGACAACCTCGTCTGTAATGGCGACTGACCGCCTGACGGAGCCAGAGACCCGGATGACGAGATTATATAGAGGGGGCGTGTCCGGGCCGTGAGGGCTGCCGGGAGTTGTAGTCTCAGAAAGGGTGACAGCAGAGGCAGGTCTCATTCCTGGCCTGTGTGTCTAGAATACAGTGGCTCTATATAGAACAAGATGTATTGAAGGGGACAGATGGGGCCCCTGCTGACACTCATCAGTGTTTTCTTGTTGCTCTGATAAAACATATGTATTATGTTTCCAGTCTGTGACTGTCTCATGAGGTATGCCCCCAGTCTAAGGTGAGCAGATTTTTAAAATGAAATCCGAGGATATTTCTTTTTTATTGGCCCGGGACAAGGCAAGAAATTTGTGCCCCCTATACAGGGCAAACTTTTAGCACTCCCGAGTCCCATACAGTAGTCCTGACCACTACACTAACCTACCCGATTCCTACGCTGTCCACTACACTAACCTACCTGATCCCTACGCTATCCACTACACTAACCTACCTGATTCCTACGCTATCCACTACACTAACCTACTTGATCCCTACGCTATCCACTACACTAACCTACCTGATTCCTACACTGTCCACTACACTAACCTACTTAATTCCTACGCTGTCCACTATACTAACCTATCTGATCCCTACACTAACCTACCTGATTCCTACACTATCCACTACACTAACCTACTTGATTCCTACGCTATCCACTACACTAACCTACCTGATCCCTACGCTATCCACTACACTAACCTACCTGATTCCTACGCTATCCACTACACTAACCTACTTGATCCCTACGCTATCCACTACACTAACCTACCTGATTCCTACACTGTCCACTACACTAACCTACTTAATTCCTACGCTGTCCACTATACTAACCTATCTGATCCCTACACTAACCTACCTGATTCCTACACTATCCACTACACTAACCTACTTGATTCCTACGCTATCCACTACACTAACCTACCTGATCCCTACGCTATCCACTACACTAACCTACCTGATTCCTACGCTATCCACTACACTAACCTACTTGATCCCTACGCTATCCACTACACTAACCTACCTGATTCCTACACTGTCCACTACACTAACCTACTTAATTCCTACGCTGTCCACTATACTAACCTATCTGATCCCTACACTAACCTACCTGATTCCTACACTATCCACTACACTAACCTACTTGATTCCTACGCTATCCACTACACTAACCTACCTGATCCCTACGCTATCCACTACACTAACCTACCTGATTCCTACACTGTCCACTACACTAACCTACTTAATTCCTACACTGTCCACTACACTAACCTATCTGATCCCTACACTAACCTACCTGATTCCTACACTATCCACTACACTAACCTACTTGATTCTTACATTATCCACTACGCTAACCTACCTGATTCCTACATTATCCACTACGCTAACCTACCTGATTCCTACACTATCCACTATGCTAACCTACCTGATTCCTACACTATCCACTACACTAACCTACCTGATTCTTACACTATCCACTACACTAACCTACCTGATTCTTACATTATCCACTACGCTAACCTACCTGATTCCTACATTATCCACTACGCTAACCTACCTGATTCCTACACTATCCACTACGCTAACCTACCTGATTCCTACACTATCCACTACACTAACCTACCTGATTCCTACGCTATCCACTACACTAACCTACCTGATTCCTACACTAACCTACCTGATTCCTACCCTATCCACTACGCTAACCTACCTGATTCCTACACTATCCACTACGCTAACCTACCTGATTCCTACGCTATCCACTACACTAACCTACGTGATTCCTACGCTATCCACTACACTAACCTACCAGATTTCTACACTACACTAACCTACCTGATTCCTACACTATCCACTACACTAACCTACCTGATTCCTACACTGTCCACTACACTAACCTACCTGATCTCTACACTATCCACTACACTAGCCTACCTAATTCATACACTATCCACTACACTAGCCTACCTGATTCATATACTATCCACTACACTAACCTACCTAATCCCTACACTGTCCACTACACTGACATACCTGATTCCTACACTATCCACGACACTAACCTACCTGATCCCTACACTGTCCACTACACTGACCTACCTGATTCCTACACTGTCCACTACACTTACCTACCTGATTCCTTCATTGACCTACCCGACCATTGCACTAACCTACATGATTCCGACACTGTCCACTATACTGACCTACCCGATTCCTCCACTGACCTACCTGATCCCTATACTGTCCACTACACTAACCTACCCAATTCCTAAACTGTTCACTACACTGACCTACCTGATCCCTACATGACCATTATACTGACCTAACTGATCCCTAGACTGGCCATTACACTGACCTACTTGATCCTTACACTACTCACCCCCCCCCCCCCCATGTACAGTGTAGATTTGGTTGCTCACCTCTTCATTGCCTCCATGATAATCCATGGGAGCAGGGCTCCGGTACTGTTCCGGTACTGTTCCAGCCGCTCCTCTGCCGAGAGTTCTTCCAATATCCACTGCCGCATGCTCTGTACTGCCCCTCCGCTGTTTTCACACACATGGGCTGCCCGTACCTGAGCGATTATGGGGGACACGGGACAGGCTGGACCATAGGAGTACCTGGGCGGGGGGAGGCGCTGCAGAGCAATACCCGGAACATGCCTCATCGGAGGTGTAGATGGCTGGGGGAGGCATGTTGCATGTGGCCCCCCCCTCTCCCCATGCCACTGCAATCTGGAAAACAGGAAAATCTGGTCACCCTACCCCAGTCTCCAACAACTACTACAGCATGTCATCTTCACAGTCTCTGACAGTCTGCTGCAGCATGTCCGCAGTCTTTACCTCTTGTATCATGTCCACAGTCTCTGACCATCTCCTGT
>BLSH010407509.1:522404-533844 GCA_018402905.1 Glandirana rugosa
CCAGCCGTTTCCCTGTCCACCCCCCGTCGCAGTGTCCTCTAGCCGTCTCCCTGTTCCCCCCCGTCATGTCCCTCTGCCGATCTCCTGTGACGCTGCCCCCCACCTGTCCCTTTGCCGACCTCCTGTGATGCTGCCCCCCACCTGTCCCTTTGCCGACCTCCTGTGATGCTGCCCACTCTTGTGATGCTGCCCCTCCTGTCCCGCTACCCCTCCGGTGATGCTGCCCCCCTCTGTCTGTCTGCACAGGAAACATGATTTGGGCAGGCGTGAATTTTATTGGGGGGAGGGGCAGCATTTTATTCTTGGACCCAGGCAGCACAATGTCTTGGGCCGGCCCTGACCTCAAGCATAGCATTATAGTAAGGCCATGCACAATGCAGCTTGCTGCTTGCTCCTCCAGACATTTGAGCTTTTACTCTGCCTGTTGACTCCCCCCTCCAAGTTAGCCTATGTGACTGACTGCTGTCCATTGCACACTATATGCAGTTTCAACCAGGAGTCTAGTGGTAGGGCAGTTTAAAGGCAGCAGGCAGAAATGATTGATTTTCAAAGGTTTTTTTCTGCCAGTAAACTTTCCTGCCACTAAACTCCGGCAGAAACTGCATATAGTGTGACTGACTGCCCAATGGACATATAGGCTAACTATGGAGGGGAGGTAACAGGGAGTTAAACAGTTCACAAACACCTGGAGGAGTAGCTGCTTTGAGATGCATTGTCCAACCGTGCAGGAATTTTTATGCTTTGAAAAAATATGAAATCTCAGATTTCACAGAGAAAAATGTCATCATTGACAACGTGTAACATCACAGAACAGTTCAACTTCACAACCCAAGTGGCGCAGTGCAATCCAGTAATTTAGTTAAATAATGTAAGGCACAAGGAGGAAGAACTAGAAGTTCTAGAACAGTACCTCAAAACTTACATTGTCTTGTAAAAAATGTGTAAACTTTTTTTTCAGATATAAAATCTTTTTTTATGTGCTTGCTTCTAGTTCAACTTCTTAAGAAACTCATGGAAGAAACAGATTTGTTCATTCAAGGATGGGAATGACCAAGGACTGCAGTAAGGCCTCAACACCAGCTGAAAGTAGCTGCTTCTTCTACAGCTCACAGAAACCCTTGATGGAGCAGTTGCTTTGAGGATGAGCTGAAGCGTGCAACTGTGCATGATGTTGTGTACAGTACAGGACAGGCGTTAGCTTACTTTTCCAATTCAAATGCAAGTGTCAAGTTTTTTTTAAGAAACAGAAGAACCTTTGCGTGTTCAGTTAGAAGGCGGTTTCTGGTGTCAGTCAGAATGTGTGACGCTGCACAGAACAATCTCTCACTTTCCACACTACCGCAAGGAGCTGAAAGATATTTTTGTGTCATTTGGCCCAGAGTGGGAAATCGCAGTTTATTGACTGCCCAATACCCAAGAGGTTTGTCCGAATGAGGTATAGTGACCTCTCCAAGATATGCTTAGAGTTGTATGGTAGCAGCTGTGGGAGCACTGTTCTCAAATGTAGATGCAGAAGCAATTTAAGCAATTTCTTGAAAAACAATGTCCACACTGGTGGTAGTAGTAGGGGATGTGGTACCTGACTGTTGGTCAGTGTGAGGATTTTTGGCAGATGGTGGTTTCTCGGGTGTAGCTGCCTGCACAGATATTTCTTGCATTTTCAACAGGAACATTTCTTTGACCTGCCTGCCAGCATCTGCATTTGAGGAGAACCAATCTTTATATCTAGAAGAAAAACAAGACAACAATGTCAATAATGCAAGGCCAGCAAAGCAACAACAACAAATGTGGAAGCTTGCTGTGGGGCCACTGCTAGAAGGAAAGGAGCCAGGAGTGTAACCAAAAAACAAAGCAATGCATGATATTAGTAGGCAGCAGCAATGATTACCTACCTTGGATCGAGAGGATGCAGTAAAGTGTGTTTTGCTCCATGTCAGAGAAGCATTTCTGCAAAGCAGCAAGCAATGTGTTCTTCGTCATTTTAACATTGTGATCCTTATCCATTTCTTTCGATAATAATTGCTGTAGCACTGTGATTGCAGGAATTACAACTGAGGCAAAAGAATCTGAACAACTCACATGCCGAGTCAATTCTTCAAAGGGAGTCAAGATGTTGATCATGAGAGTCCACTGATTTGCAGTGATAGTTGCAGGCAGCTCCAGTTCTGACACATATACTCCAATGGCCCATTTCTGCTCATCCAGAGACTGCAGCATGTAAAAAGTACTGTTCTAGCGAGTCTGAACATCTTGTTGAAGTCTTTTCATGGACTGATCACGATGGAGCTGAATATCTTGCAGCCGAGAATATACCAGGTTTGAATGTTTAAAGTGGCCAACTATTTTGCGCCCAACTCCCACAGCATCCGTAATGCTGCGCTGTGATAAAAGACCCTCTGAGACAGCCAGCTGTAGTGTATGTGCCACACATGAAAGACACTGAAGACCAGCATCTTCCACACCCTTTATCATATTTCTGGCATTATCCCGGACTACCACATGGACATAACTTTTGGGAATGGCCCAAGTGTCAAGCATTTCTTCAAGTATGCTCGTTATAGATTGGCCTGTGTGAGAGCCTTGGAATTTCTTTGCGTGGAGCATGACTTGCTGCAGAGAGTAATTGCCATCAATCCATTGTGCAGTTAAGCTAATTGAGGCAAGATGACATCTGTGATGTAATGGCGACTGGGAATTTCGTACTTAGGCTCCAAAAGATTCAGAAGTCGGTGAAAACCCACATTGTCAACTATTGATCCTCAAGAACAATGAATTGGGTAACTGCCTGAGATATTTTTATAGCCCTTGGGTTATCCATGGAATATTTTTCACGTCTTGAAAAGGTTTGCTGTAGTGTCACCTGCTGAGCGCCAGCGATGGTAAATACTCCATGCTCACTCTTGTGTTTAATTTTGAGGTGTTTTATGAGATTACCGGTATTATAAGAACTAACTTTTCATGCTCTTGATAATTTTGCAGAACAAAAGTTTGCAGTCTGCAATGCATGGGTTGGTTTCGCTGATTTTAAAAAACGTCCAAACTGCTGACATTTTGCTGGCATCCATTACACTGAAAGCCTGAAATAAATAAGTCTCTGGGGGAAAAAAAAATAAAAAATTTTGAGCCTTTAGAAATGCCAGTTTTCAAACATTCACACATACTTCTAACTCAGTAAGACAAACCTCTGACCAATTTTCAAAGATAATGAAATGAAGCTCTGCTGCACTCACCGATTGTCCTCGCTTGTTCGTTCTGCAGCCATGTGAGCAGCCAGCATCTTGGTATGGCCATGTAACTCAGAGGGGAACAGAAAATCCATCTGGCGTGCACTTGGGGTGTGGTAACAAAAGCAGAATGCTACAAAAAAAAACCCCAGAGAGAATGTTCTTGAGAACCCAGCCAGCAAAGTAAAAACTGCACAATACCACACGACTAGATGGACAAATGCAAGGCCAAGGTGCAAAGAAAAAAAATGCCATACAAAAATGCATTATAAAACAAAACACTTGCAGGCAGCAGCAGTAAATTAATACTCTAATTGTAAAGGAAAGGGTGCACACTGTATACACAGCTGGACAGGGGACAATGGGACATGATGTAAGCAAGAGACATGTGGGTGCCTGGGACATATAAAGTGGTGTACAGCACTCACTGGCCACCATGTAAGCAGAGACATGCCATTGCTGTGGGTGTGGGACATGTAACAGCTTGGTAACACTCACTGGCCTCCATGTAAGCAGAGACATGCTGTGGTTTGGGACATGTAACACAGGTAAACTCACTGGCCGACGACATGTAAGCAGAGAGAGACATGCTGTGGGTGTGGGACATGTAACACTCACTGGGCTCCATGTAAGCAGAGAGAGACATGCTGTGGGACATGTAACAGGTAACACTCACTGGACGCCATGTAAGCAGAGAGACATGCTGTGGGTGTGGGACATGTAACAGGTAACACTCACTGGCCACCATATAAGCAGAGAGAGACATGCTGTGGTGTAGGACATGTAACAGCAGTAGCACTCACTGCCCGCAAAGACAGGAGAGGAGACATCAACACAGCACTAACCGACCGCCATGCGGGACATGATGTAACTGCACTCGCCATTAAACAGAAAGCCTGGAGGAGACAGCACCAAAGCCACGCATCATGTAACAGCACTCACCGCAAAATGGAGGGCCTCAAATCTTTATCTGCTCCAGACTTCCGCACCGCTGACGGCATTTCCACCCACTTCCGGTACCGGGCAATTTTGGCGAGTACCGATACTTGCGAAAAGGCAGAGTATCGGCGCATCCCTATTGTATAGTGTGTATCCAGCTTTAGGATTAATAGTGACCTGAAACAGGGGTATCCAGGACCTTCCCCCAATAAATGTGCAATTTGGGGCATCTCCACAGTAAGTGGATGAGGTCACCATGATCCCTTGAACATCTAGCACAGATAGAGTTCTCTCTCACCCCCATCTTGAAGAGTCTAGCTGGGGTATGGTGAGCCCTGAGGAGAATGTACAATTGTGACAAGTGTTGCGTAACATTCAGTGAGCACAACTGAACCCCCTGCAATGCCTCCTCCCATTGTTCCTCCTCCAATGCCCCACATCACACTCCCATCCAGCCTCAGCCCTTGAAGGGAAATCCCTCAAATTGAGGAGCAGCAGCATATAGTAGGAGCGTGAAATGAAGCCCTTACAAACCTCAACCTCAGACATGTAATTAAAAATCGGTGTCGGAGAAAGTACCCATGGTTCAGAGCCATTTTGCGCCCTAACCGCATGTCGCAGTTGGATAAAGTAAAAATACATAGTCTGTGGAAGCTGGAATTTAGACTGCAGCGTGGGGACAAGGCACAGTTTACCATTTTCAAATATATGGGATAGATGTGTAATGCCATATTGTTGCCATTTGAGCCCAAATTTGCAGCAACCTCAGTTCCTCCTAATTAGCATTGTCCCATTTTGGGCTCTATCTAGCATAGCCTGTAACTTCTTGCATATTCCACCCATAATTCCATAATTTCTGCATAAGAACATAGGTGGGGAAAAGCTTATTAGATTTGCTGTAAGACAAAGCCTCCAGTCCCATTGCTACATCCTCCACCCCTGTCACATAGTATAAAATATGAATATTTGCCTCAGAGTTATTATTGGTTCACGTCATGGCTCTAGCAATATGCTGCAGCTGAGCTGCAACATTATAAAGCTGAGGGTTGGGCAATGACAGACCACCACCCTCCTTTGGTTTTTGAAGTTGCTCTAACTTAAGGGTTTAGTGTGCCAAATTAGTGCACGGAAGACAGAATGGATAACTTGAAACACCTTAAGGGGAATAACCATTGGGGAGTTGTGTAGTACAGTTGTGGCATAAAGATCATCTTTATGGCACAATATTTGAATTGCGAGGCTAGCAGGATGTTATGGAGTCCCCCGACTGAGTGTCTAGCAGCATAATAGCTGATTTTGTCCAATTTATATGAAGACCAGAGTATTTCCCAAATCTAGTTATAACCAACATGGCTTCTTGTAAGAATGTGTTGGCGTCCCCCAGGAGCATGGTGTCATCTACGTAGAGCATTTTCTTTTCTTGCCTTTCCCCATATTGAAAGCCCTGAATAGAGGAGTTGGAGCAAATCATGGCTGCTAGTGGCTCTATGTCAAAAAGGAGCAGGGACAGTGGACACCCCTGTCGAGTACTACTACTAAGGAAAAAAGTGGGCGAGAGCTGACACGCTACTCTGATCGCCGCTTGAGGAGAGTCATATAGCAAACTAACCCACGACAAGAATTTCTCACCAAATCCAAGTTTCTCCATGGTTGCCCCCCATAGATATTTCCACTCTATACTGTCTTATGGGCATCCAACGACAGTAGTGTCCTATCCCCCATATTATCCACCTTGGATTGAAGGTTAAGGAATAGCCTAGGTAAGTTAATTGCCGTTGATATTTGGGGGATAAAACCTGATTGATCGGAGTGAATGATAGTTGAGATGACTGTATTTAATCGAAGGGACAACACCTTAGCTAGAATTTTTATGTCAGACTGCAGGAAGGAGATGGGCCTATAAGACCCCGGGTCCAGCGAGTCCTTCCCCAGCTTTAACAATAGGACAATATTCACTTTAGTCATGGACCCAGGGAGACACTGTTGCCATCTAGCAGCACTGAGCACTTTAAGAAGGCGAGGAAGGATATCCTCCCCATACTGTTTATATACCTTCCAGGGAAGGCCATCGTCCCCTGGTGCCTTAGAGTTAGGGAACAGACTGGTCACCAGCTGCAGCTCTTTCCAAGTTAAAGAAGAATCCAAAAATCGTTTAACACGGTAAATCCACCCCCTGTAAAAAATTGCACAGAGAATCCAGGGAGTATCGTTGTTTGGACTGGTATAGATCAGAGTAAAACTCCACCAGTTCGGTCAAAATTTGATCCGGTGAGCTCACCACAGACCCGGTCCGCTTGCATAAGGCACCAATAGACGGAAGGGTCTGAGCAATCCTAGCCAATAGACGACCATGGTCGTCTGCTCACCCTTCCTCGTAAAAGGCCAACTTTCTAAAAATGTTTTCTCTCTGCTACCAAGGTAATCATGCGAGTCAAAGCATCCTGCGCCGAGATCCATGCCTCCCTAGTTGACTCAGCGATAAACTCAGCCTAAAATTGACTTACCAGCTGTGCTGCCTGTTCTTTCTGTAAGTCCCTCCATCTTCTCTGGGATGCATACGTTGTTACGCCTTAGGCGACTCTCCATATCCTCTGCCCTCTGCTCTGTGGCCCTTGTGGTCCATGCAATGGATTGGATGTCTCCAACAAGAGGGGCCATCTTATCTTCCACCTCACTTATCCTGCTTTCAAATGCCGTTGTGCACTCTCTCATTTTTTGTAGAGCCTGGCATATCAGCCCCACCCCCTCTTTCAGCATCCCGAAGTGATCTTTTAGGGTGTTGATCGATGCAGTACATGTATGCACGGGCTAAGTATTTCAGATACGGTGGGCTGCTCCCCCTCCTGCTCGGTGTCTGTGAGGAGCTGGTCTGCACTGTTAGATGGGGTCTGCTCTCGAAAACAGCTGGTGTGGCATTAAAATCTTCCCCCATAGCCTGCCCAGAAGAACCCCTAAGCTTCTGGGCATAGTACATGTCTTTAGGGGTGTCCTTTCTCACTGACTTAAGGGACTTAGGAGTTTTACTCACTGTGTCTCTGTTCTCTTTGGTTTTGTCAGCGCCACATGGGCCGCGCTGGGAGAGAGCAGACACGCCATGTTGGAGGTCCGATTGTGCACCGTCCTCTTTGCCTGCTTTCTGGGTCATCATGGTCGGCAATGCAGGGATCGGCAGCTGCCGCTGTGTCAGAGAGCCGCTAACAAGGAGAGGAGTCAGTACACCCGGGTATACCGGCTGGGAGCAGGATCAAAGAATCTGTGTCGTGAGATGCGACTGTTCACATGCCGCTCTTGGCCACACCCCATCTTGCCCATTGCTACCCAAAGAAGTTTTTGAACTGCAGGTAGGTTTATAAACTGCACCATCTTGTTCAAATCCGGGCAGGTGACAATCTATGCTAAACATATATGTGTTAACCACTTCCCGACCGCCGTACGACTATTAGCAGCGACAGTGTGGATCTGTCCCGCGAATCGCCGCTTATAGTCATCACTTTAGTGAACAGTGGCTAGGGGGCGAGCCCTGAGTGGGGCCACGGGTTGGGTGAACTCAATGTCCGCCGGTGACTCACGATGCCCTGTTACAGAGCCAGAACGGGGAACCGCTGATGTAAACACGGTGGTTCCCCGTTCTGACAGGCAGCATGTCAGAGATCTACTGATCAGGATCAGTTAGAGCTCTGGTGCCCCTGCCAGCCCAGCCCCCTCACAGTTAGAACACGCCTAGGGAACACAGTTAATCCCTTCACTGCCCCCTGCAGGTTAACCCCTTCACTGCCAATTATACAGTAATCAGTGGATATTTAAATTTCTGATCGCTGTATAAACGTTATTGGTCCTAAAAGTGTGTCAAAAATGTCCGACATGTCCGCCCCAATATCACAGTCCCGATAAAAATCGCAGATCTCCGACATTACTAGTAAAAAAAAAAAATTGTAAAAACGCCAGAAATTCATTCTCATTGTTTGTAAACGTGGCAACCTGCGATTTTTTTTACCACAAATATGAGGAAGAATATAAATCGGGCAAAACCAATGAATAAATGTGTTTTTTTATATTTTTTTTTTTGGATTTGTATTTTAGCAAAAAGACATATTGTTTTTTTTGCAAAATTGTCCCACTTTTTTGTTTATAGCGTTGATCAGAAATGACGTAGAGGTGATCAAATACCACCAAAAGAAAGCTCTATTTGTGGGAAAAAAAGGACACAAATTTTGTTTGGGTACAACGTCGCAGGACTGCGCAATTGTCAGTTAAAGCGACGCAGTTTCGAATCGCAAATAGTGCTCTGGTCCTAACATGGGAAATCCATTCCGGTCCTTAAGTGGTTAACGTGACGGCGGTCACTTTGAAGTGGAATACCGTTGTTATGATAGCAGATAGCAATTCTGCACAAGATAAAAGTGGTCTCAGCGGCAGATTCACCTCGAGATCACTTTTATCAGTGGCAGAAGAGGTGCCCCCCCTCCGCTTTCCGGTCATCTCCACCGCTTACCGGACCGCCGGCAGCGGCGGAGATGATCAGGTCTGTCCCCCCAGTGTCCGTGAGCCGACTGGGTGGCTAAAGCCGCTCACTCGGCTCCAAAACATGGCAGGGCGGAAGCGACGTCACACGTCGCTTCCGCGACTGTCATTTTTTTCACATTTTTTTTTTTATGGACTGTCATTTTTTTCAAATTTTTTTTTTTTATTGCATTTTAGTGTAAATATGAGATGTGAGGTCTTTTTGACCCCAGATCTCATATTTAGGAGGTCCTGGCATGCTTTTTTCTATTACAAGGAATGTTTACATTTCTTGTAATAGGACTAACAGTGTAAAAATAAAAAGTAAAATAAATAATTAAAAAAAAAAAAATTTTAAGCGTCCCCGTCCCCGCGCGCAGAAGCGAACGCATACGTAAGTCCCACCCACATAGGAAAACGGTGTTCAAACCACACATGTGAGGTATCCCCACGATCGTTAGAGCGAGAGCAATAATTCTAGCACCAGACCTCCTCTGTAACTCAAAACTGCTAACCTGTAGAATTTTTTAAACGTCCCCAATGGAGATTTTTATGTTGCAAAGTTAGTCGCAATTCCGCGAGCGGACGCAATTTTGAAGCATGACATGTTGGGTATCATTTTACTCGGCGTAACATTATCTTTCACAATATGGAAAAAATTGGCCTAACTCTACTGTTGTCTTATTTTTTAACTCATAAAACTGATTTTTTTCAAAAATAATCTTGCTTGTAAGACCACTGCGCAAATATGGTGTGACATAAAGTTTTGCAACGACTGACATTTTATTCTCTAGGGTGTTAGAAAAAAAAAACAATATATATATTGTTTGGGGGTTCTAAGTAATTTTATAGCCAAAAAAATGGTTTTAACTCGTGAACACCGAACCCAAAAAACAGGCTCAGTCTTGAAGTGGTTAATAACATGTTTACACAGGGATAAAATGTTTTTCATATAACACTGGAAAAAAAAATAAAGAAACAAAATAAAAATACAATTCCATAAAGAGGAGTATACAGAATTATAAAATACAAACATTTTATCATTTGCCAATATCTACCATGAAATTTGATTTATATAAACACAGTGCTAGTGGCTTTTAAAGGAGTTGTAAAGGCAGAAGGTTTTTCATATTAATGCATTCTATGCATTAAGATAAAAAAACTTCTGTGTGTAGCAGCCCCCCGAAATTACTTACCCTGAGCCCCATCTCTCTCCAGCGATGTCCACGATCCCCTCAGCCATCCAAGACACTCCTCCAGATTGGCTGAGACATAGCCATTGGCTCCCGTGGCTGTCAATGTCAGTCAGTCAATCAGGGGAGAGAGGGGGCGGGGCTGGAGCTCCGTGTCTGAATGGACACGCGGAGCTCTGACTCGGGTGCCCCCATAGAAGGCTGCTGGCTGAGGGGGCACGCAATTGGAGAGAGGGGCCAGGAGAGCCGAAAAGAGGAGGATCCGGGCTGCTCTGTGCAAAACCAACTGCACAGAGGAGGTAAGTATAACATGCTTTAAAAAAAAAAAAAAAATCACTTTACGACCTCATGCACATGGATATATCGAAGAATATAATAAAAAATACATTCATATTTTGGTGCCTGGGAGCCACAGGTGTTGCATACAATCGTCTGTAAAAATGAACAGGATATGGTTGTACATGATGTAACATGGGGACCGTTAGCTCTCGTGGTAGATGTGTTTTGAGAGAGTTCACGACAATCAGGATCTCTTTTTGAGGGCATGGCAGCCCATGTTTATTAAAAGGCAAATAAAAAGTCTGGAACATAAAGGTTTCCCATGCAGGGGTTCCTCTCCAGTAAATTCACATAAACCTGGCTCTTAAGCTCTCACCCAGCCCTATTTGCAGTTCCTCTGCTCTTTATGCTGGTCGTCCTGACCATAGGTGCTTCTGTGCTGGCAGCTTTACTCTAGCACTCACAGCTCCACTCTGGCCTTAGTCCTCAGGCCATTTACTGCCTCTTGCAGTCGCACATGTGCCCCAGCTGCCACCTGCAGCTCCTGACTCTGATTCCTAGAGACCTCCTGTCACTCTTGGGGTGGATTAGTCTCCAACTGAGAGCCATTAGGTATTCCCATAGCTTCACTATAAGGACAGTGCTCACCTGAGCACACACCCTGCTGGTCCTCCACAAAACCTAGACACAGGGTTGAAGATCCTGTCCCACCCAAGACACTATGGAATCTCCAAACTACAGAGCCCCATGTAGGAATACCAAAACCCAGAGAAAGCAGAAAAAGCAGTTTTCTCCAGTCCACAACTATGCTCTGTAGTCCTGCAACAAGCCAATGTGCACACCCTGTGTCCTTTAACCACTTAAGGACCGGAAGGATTTCCAGCTTTAGGACCGGAGCCCTTTTTGCGATTCGGCGCTGCGTCGCTTTAACTGACAATTGCGCGGTCGTGCGGCGTTGTACCCAAACGAAATTGGCGTCCTTTTTTTCCCACAAATAGAGCTTTCTTTTGGTGGTATTTGATCACCTCTGCGTCATTTCTGATCACCGCTATAAACAAAAGAAGAGCGACAATTTTGCAAAAAAACCCAAATTTCTTACTTTTTGCTAAAATACAAATCCAAAAAAAAAATATAAAAAAACATTTTTTTTCACCGTTTTTAGCCAATTTATATTCTTCCTCATATTTGCGATAAAAAAAATCGCAATCGGCGTTTATTGATTGGTTTGCGCAAAAGTGGCCGCGTTTACGGATGATGAGAATTCATTTTTGGGGTTTTTATTTTTTTTTTATTTTTTACTAAAAA
>BLSH010407509.1:552111-574296 GCA_018402905.1 Glandirana rugosa
GGCGGTAATGATCATTTTTTATTTTTGGGGTCTTTAATTAAGAGTGGTAGGCATTGGCGCCGGTGAAAACGCGTTTGGTTAGTTATTTGCGGCTAACGCTAAAAAAATTAGGGTTTATACTCCTTAATATATTTAGCCGGTTTTTGCCACTTTTTTTTACAAAAAAATATAAAAAAAAACCTAAACTTAAAATCGTTTTTCATTCTTTAAACCAAAAAAAACGTTTTACCAGCGTGAAGAAAACAAATGTCGCCAATAGTCTTTACTGCGCGGCGCTGCGTCGCTTTAACTGACAATTGCGCGGTCGTGCGACGTTGCACCCAAACAAAATTTGCGTCCTTTTTTCCCCACAAATAGAGCTTTCTTTTGGTGGTATTTGATAGCCACTGCGTCATTTCTGATAACCGCTGTAAACAAAAGAAGTGCGACCATTTTGCAAAAAAAACCAAATTTCTTACTTTTTGCTAAAATTCAAATCCAAAAAAAAATATAAAAAAACATTTTTTTTCACCGTTTTTGGCCGATTTATATAATTCCTCATATTTGGGATTAAAAAAATCGCAATCGGCGTTTATTGATTGGTTTGCGCAAAAGTGGCCGCGGTTACGGATGGTGAGAATTAATTTCTGGGGTTTTTATTTTTTACTAGTAATGGCGGCAATCTGCGATTTTTAGCTGTACTATGATATTGCAGGGGACATTTTTGACACTTTTTTGGGACCAATGACATTTATTCAGCGATCAGAAATTTAAATGTCCACTGATTACTGTATAAATGTCATTGGCAGTGAAGGGGTTAACTGTGTTCCCTGGGTGTGTTCTTACTGTGGGGGGGTTGGGCTAACATGGGCATGAGAGATCTAACTGATCCCAGTGACAGGGATCAGTAGATCTCTCATGCCCCTACTAACAGAGCGGGGAACCGCCGTGTTTACATCGGCGGTTCCCCGTTCTTTCCCTGTAGCCGCTCATCGCGGCTCGCCGGCGGACATCGGGTCCGCCCGAGCCGCGGGCACACTCCCCAGGAGTGTGGCGGGTGCGCGCGCGCGCCCCCTGGTGGCTGATTGCAGATCGCCGCTTATTTACGGCGATTCACGCTCAGCATCCCGACTGCCGCCGTGAAAACACGACGCGCGGTCGGGAAGTAGATAAATGTCATTGGGCCCAAAAAGTGTCAAAAATGTCCGACATGTCCGCTGCAATATCACAGTCCCGATAAAAATCACAGATCGCCGCCATTACTAGTAAATAATAAAAACGCCATAAATTCTCATGGTTTGTAAACGCAGAAACTTTTGCGCAAACCAATCAATAAACGCAGATCGCATTTTTTTTTTTTACCACCAATATGAGGAAGAATATATATCGGCCAAAACTGATGAATACATTTTTTTATATATTTTTTTTTGGATATGTATTATAGCAAAAAGTAAAAAATATTGTTTTTGTTTTTCAAAATTGTTGCTCTTCTTTTGTTAATAGCGGTGATCAGAAGTGATGCAGAGGGGATCAAATACCACCAAAAGAAAGCTCTATTTGTGGGGAAAAAAGGGCGTCAATTTAGTTTGGGTACAACGTCACAAGACCATGCAATCAATTGTCAGTTAAAGCAACGCAGTGCCAAATCGCAAATAGTGCTCTGGTCCTACAGTGAGAAATCCTTCCGGTCCTTAAGTGGTTAAGGTTAAAAACCTTCAGCTGTTAGAACCACTTTAATTTTTGTTGCAGCCACAGAGCACAGAATGTGTACACAGCCTAGAGTGGGTTCAGGTCTGTGCACAGGTGTGTGTTAAAACCAAGGCTCAAAAATCCCTACAGCTTTAGTGATATTACTTATGATGTTATGAAGGATGTGTAGGCTGCTGGATCTTGGAGAAAGCTTCACTGCAGGAATGCCTGTCCTCTTCCTAATTATTCGTTTCAGATCTTCAGGCAGAACAGCAGTAGATATGGTCCAACAGGTACACAACCCCTTCTTCCTCCTCAATTGAGAAGAGTTCTTGCATTGATCACACTGCTTGTACCCTGATATGTGAGTGGGGGAGAGAATCCTGTGACTGACCAGATTCTCCTTTATTCACAGATCATGTTACTGCGTTGGTGATGTGACTAAAGCTGTAGGTTTTTGTTTTTTTTTAGCTAAAGGTGGGGGAGGCTGGCACATAGTACACCCTAAATATGGGTGTAACATGCCCCAAAGGGGAACTTAGGCCAGCCATAGATGATACGATTTTCTGTTCTGCAACCACGGGTGGACATGGGAGTCGTCTCTGCCAGGAGAACACAGCGATTACTTAAGCCTTTTAGGCCCCTTTCACACATACGGACTGTTTGTCCATTTTTCATCCATCCGTTGACGGATGAAAAACGGACATTAATGCAACTCTATGGAGAAACTGATGACAACTGATGATCAGCTATTTTCATCAGTTTTCATCCGCTTCCGTCAGCATCCGTTTTTTTGAACGGGGGAAAGTCCTATTTTTCATCTGTCAAAAAAACGGATCGGACGAAAAACGGATGTAAACTGACGAACGGTCAGTTTTTCATCAGTTTTTGCATTGGTAGTGAATGTAAAAAAAAACTGATGACCACTGATGAAAAAACGGATGAAAAAAAACGGATGAAAAAACGGATGAACTGATGAACGGTCCGTGTGTGTGAAAGGACCCTAAAGAAGAACTTTGTCTAAACACTTGTAAATGCACATCCCAGCAGTTATATGCGATTAGAGACAGATGAGCAACCCTTGATTTCCAGCATGTCATAACTGACCATAGCGATAGCAGGCACATAAGCAGTGATGCTCTCAGTGGTTATGGTAGGGTGGGCCTAGATAACTTATTCAGGTTGTCTGGTTTAAGAAACTGACTAATTTGCATATTAGCAGCCCTTTCTGTTTCTCCGATAAAATTGTTGAGGTCATATTTAAAACATTTCTGGAATATAGAGCACTGCAAATCAACTTATTAACATGTCTTTACATGTAGTTTGATGGAAACACATGACAAAGGAAACCTGTGTTTTGAACAAATTTATTAGCTCTTATGTCTGTGGGCTTATGTTTTATTGGAACTACTTTTCCATGCAAGCCATCATCAAAAGTACATACAAGGCACATCAAAGCAACTTAGAATCATCTGAAAACTAGTGCATATGACTTACTTCTAAGCACAATGGCACACTAGCGGCAGCTCACCAGCAACAGGATTGTTATACAGAGCAGAGAAAATGTTGTCCTTCGTCCATATGTTGTTCCTGATCTGTACATACGAGGGACACTTCTCATAGGTTTAAAAGGACCTTACTCCAAATGTCTGTATGGTCCTTTCAAATTAATTAGTATTTTTTTTTTTTTTTTATTATTATTTTTTTTTGCAGTTTTTGATAGCTTACAAAACAGGGCCTCTTGGGCATGCCCAAGCTTGGAGTCACAATAGAAGAATAGAGAACTAAAAAAAAAAAAAACAAGACTCAAACAACCATATTAATTAGCATTTTTGAACAGAGGATTTAAACACCCTGCGAAAGTCCTCCGCCTCTGTTGGAGAATGGTAAGTGGGCAGCTGGGTGGGGCAGAGGTTAGCTTAGAGTAAGTTAGAGGCATAGGGAGTGGGGGCTGGGCACTTACCACTAACCACTTACCAACCGGAAGGTTTTCCAGCTTTAGGACCAGAGCACTTTTTGCGATTCGGCGCTGCGTCGCTTTAACTGACAATTGCGCAGTAGTGCGAAGTTGCACCCAAACAAAATTTGCGTCCTTTTTTTCCCACTAATAGAGCTTTCTTTTGGTAGTATTTGATCGCCTCTGTGTCATTTCTGTTCGCCGCTATAAACAAAAGAAGAGCGACCATTTTGCAAAAAAAAAAACAAATTTCTTACTTTTTGCTAAAATTCAAATCCCCAAAAAAATATAAAAAAACATTTTTTTCACCGTTTTTGGCCGATTTATATAATTCCTCATATTTGTGATAAAAAAAATCGCAATCTGCGTTTATTGATTGGTTTGCGCAAAAGTTGCCGCGTTTACGTATGGTGAGATTTCATTTCTGGGGTTTTTATTTTTTTTTAATTTTTTTACTAGTAATGGCGGCGATCTGCGATTTTTAGCGGTAATGCAATATTTCAGCGGACATGTCGGACATTTTTGACACTTTTTTTTTGGGACCAATGACATTTATTCAGCGATCAGAAATTTAAATGTCCACTGATTACTGTATAAATATCATTGGGGGGGAACTAGGGGTTAACTGTGTTCTCTGGGTGTGTTCTTACTGTGGGGGGGTTGGGCTAACATGGGCATGAGAGATCTAACTGATCCCAGTGACAGGGATCAGTAGATCACCCATGCCCCTACTAACAGAGCGGGGAACCGCCGTGTTTACATCGGCGGTTCCCCGGTCTATCCCTGTGGCTGCTCATCGCGGCTCGCCGGCGGACATCGGGTCCACCCGAGCCGCGGGCACACTCCTCAGGAGTGCGGCGGGTGCGCACGCGCGCCCCCTAGTGGCTGATTGCAGATCCGTCTTTTTACGGCGATTTGCGCTCAGCATCCCGACTGCCGCCGTGAAAACACAGCGCGCGGTCGGGAACTGGTTAAATCTAAACTCAAACCTGCCCTTTAAGGGACCCTGTATGAGAAACCCTTAGGCCTCATGCACACAGGATGTTTTTTGACTGATTTTCAGCAGCTGTTTTTAGCTGCAGACATTTTTTTCTACAGCCAATAAACCCTCCATCATGTTATCCTATGTGTTCACACATAGGCTGTTATCAACTGTTTTTAGCAGTGACGTTTTTGAGCTGTAAAAAAATCCAAGACCAGAGGGTTCTGAGAGACGTTTTTCAGCTGTAAAATCGTTCAAACGCTCAAAAACATCGACCCCCCCCCCAACTTATTTGGACGTTTTAGATCAATTGGAAAAGAAAAACGTTGGCCCTTTAAAAACGCGCAAAAACGGCGGTAATTTAACGCTGGTAAAAGCTGAAAAATCGATGATAAGCTACTGACGTTTTTTTGGACTTTTTTTAAAGCCCTGTGTGCATGAAGCCTTAAACACTTGCTTACTGGGCATTTAAACCCCCCTCCTGCCTGGACCAATTTTTCAGTTTTCAGCACTGTCTCTATTTGAATGACAATTGCACGGTCATGCACGTTGTACCCAAACAAAATTGGCGTCCTTTTTTTCCCCACAAGTAGAGCTTTCATTTGGTGGTATTGGATCACCTCTGCGGTTTTTATTTTTTGCGCTATAAACAAAAAAAGAGCGACAATTTTTTAAAAAAAAACTTTTTTTACTTTTTGCTATAATAAATATCGAAAAATAAAAAAACAAATTTATTCATCAGTTTAAGCCGACATATATTCTTCTACATATTTTTGGTAAAAAAAACCGCAATCGGCGTATATTGATTGGGTTGCGCAAAAGTTATAGCGACTACAAACTATGGACAATTTAGATCCGCGCTGTAGCCGTCAATCGGCTCTGGCGCGGATACGAATCGGTTAATGTATGACCCAAGATAATTTGCTAATCTAACTTGCCTTAATCTCTTATCTTTTCAGTCTATCGTGTATTTGAGAGTGTTGCTCAGAAATACGACATTATGAATGATTCAATGAGCCTGGGAATTCATCGATTGTGGAAAGACTGGCTGATACGTCATATGAATCCGACGCCTGGCACTCAGCTGCTGGATGTGGCAGGAGGGACAGGTAACAATTAGAATAAATAATGAGTTATCTCAAATTGAAGAAGACAGTTCATTTACAAGCAGACCTATGCCACAGCAAATTTTTGCACTTAGATTGGTAACAGGCTGTAAATAAATGCTCGGTACATTTACATATTGCTGCAGGAAATAGATTTGCACGATTCCCCCATCAACACAGACAGTGCTGACAGGGCAACCCCTCCTGCTGAACAATTGTCTGCTTATATTACCTATGCTAAGTTTTTGCAGTCCAAGCAACTCTCACTGCTTAACTCTTTCCTCTGATCCTGTGATCACCTGGGTTTGTGCATGCAGTTTTACCATATCAAAGCACTGCAACAACACCAACAAAGAAAAAAGTTGGGACTTTAAAGGCTGTCACTAAGATCTCCCAAGTAGAAACATGAAACGGTGTAAGTATATAAAAATCAGTATTTTATTACATAGCATAAAAAGAATACAAAAAACACCACATATAGTGTAGATTAAAACAATCGATGCAGCTCATGTTATATGCGTAGCCATATGAGGTCAGTCCCATTCTTGGTCGTCCCTAATGGTTGACCGATGGGAAGGAAAAGCTCTCGGACTGGCATAGAGCTTCCTATAGTCTCACAATAGGATCACATATAGTGATCCTATTGTGAGACTATAGGAAGCTCTATGCCAGTCCGAGAGCTTTTCCTTCCCATCGGTCAACCATTGGGGACGACTAAGAATGGGACTGACCTCATATGGCTACGCATATACCGTATTTTTCGCACCATAAGACGCACTTTTTTTCCCCCAAGAAGTGGGGGAAAGTCTCCCTGCGTCTTATGGTGCGAATACCTGAAAAAACCCGCACCCCCCTCGTCGCCGCCGGGAGCCCGCAGTGTAATGCAGCATAGAGCGCTCTGCTCTGATCTCACACAGTGAGAAGACCGAGCAGCCGCAGTACTTCATTTGGCCACTGGGGCTTCATTCGGCCCCAGTGGCCAAATTAAGTACTGCGGTGGCTGGAGCTGCTCTGTCTTTATGAATGGGATCTGGCTGCAGAGTGGAGCTCCACTAGGCGCAGGGTGATGACATCATCACAGCGCGGTGTGGCGGGAGATATGAATCTCCCTCTCAGCTCTGTCAGGATGGACACAGGTATGGCTGTATTTCATGGGACTGGTATATTGCTGCATTTCATGGACACTCCTATGTGCTGTATTTCATGGACACTCCTATGTGCTGTATTTCATGGATCTGGTATATGGCTGTATTTCATAAATATGGTATATGGCTGTATTTCATGGATCTGGTATGTGGCTGTATTTAATGGATCTGGTATATGGCTGCACTGGTAAATATTTTAGTACACCATTTGGATCAGAATTTTTTTTTCCTTGTTTTCTTCCTCTAAAACCTAGGTGCGTCTTATGGTGCGAAAAATACGCATGAGCTGCATTGATAGTTTTAATCTACACTATATGTGGTGTTTTTTGTATTCATTGTATGCTATGTAATAAAATACTGATTTTTATATACTTACACCGTTTCATGTTACTACTTGGGAGATCGTAGTGACAGCCTTTAAAGTCCCAGCTTTTTTCTTTGTTGGTGTTGTGTTTACTTTTCAAGGGATGTGGTGTCACAACTAGCAAAGTTCACCTCTTTTGCTTATTTTTGTAAAGCACTGCAACAAATTACAGCACGCACTCTGCTTTGGAGAGAGTGCAGACACAGCCAGGAAACACAAATGACAACTTCTGGTCATCTCACTAAAGTTAAAGTAGAACTATAGGTAAACATTTTTTTTTTCCATTTTGGATAGAGCAAGGGAGGGTTATAACCTGTCAGATTTTTTTCCGCCATCTGTGTCCCATTACGGAGATTTCCCTTCACTTCCGGACCCATAGCCAAACAGGAAGTGAGAGGAAATCCCTGAAAATTCGGGGAATTCTTTGTGGACCCCCAGGCCACCAGAATTAGTTCCCCCATTGGAAGATTTCCCGTTTGTTACATTTCTGGGGACAACCCAAAATGTAGGATTTTCTTTTACTTTCACTATCAGTATTAATGGTACAGGAATAATGGAGAGGGTGAATCTCCTAAACAGTAAGGCCTTATACACACTGACGTTTTTACAGTCGTGTTTTTGATCTGTTTTTACAGCTTGAAAACACCTTTCCATGTTATTCAATGGCCTCGTACACACACTGAGGTTTTTGAGCTGTGAGTGGCATAGGCTTTTTTAAGCTGTAAAGAAATTCTAGGACCAGCGCGTCCTGAAGCTCCAGCGCTAGATCTGTTTTGACGCTGACGCTGGCAAAACGCTCAAAAACGCGGCTTAGTGCTAAGCCTCGTTAGGCATTTTTCTGCCTCTTTTCGGAGGCCCCACCCCTTATGACATCACCATCTGAGGCATGATGGGGCGGTGATGTCATATTGGGGCGAGGCCTCCACTACATGCCAATATAAGTCAATGCACAGCGTGGAGACACCATTAGTCCGGGAGATTGCGTTGTATCAACATGGGAAGAAGAACAGTGGGAGATGACCCCGCAAAAGAGCAGAAGAAAGAAGACGTTGGAGGAGGGAAAAGAGCCGGAGAGTGAGAATACTTTAAAAACCTGTGTAGTGTGTTTATTTTTGACATTTTCCTTTTAGGTGAATGGGTAGGGGTGCAATGTACTCCATAGTCATTCACATAGAGTGGGGTGCCGAGATCTGGGGGCCCCCTTGTTAAAATGGGCTTTCAGATTCCGATAAGCCCCGATGGCTGTCGGGACCCACTGATGGTTCACTGGAGAGGCAGAACAGCAGTCTGCCTATGTAAACCAGGCAGACCACCATTCTGTGAGAGAGATCTTGTGTTCCTGCTAAACAGATCTCTCTCTTCCTCCAGTTAAACCATCCCCCACACAGTTAGAAATCACTCCCTAGGAGCACACCAAACCCTTTGATCACCCCTGATGTTAACCCCTTCCCTGTCAGTGTCATTTATACAGTGTATTAAAGCAAGTAGCAGCCCATATCAAATGACAATACCAAGAATCAATTGGTTAGATGGTATAAAATCCAAATATGAAGGAGGCACACAAAACATACATAATCAATGATAGACCTCAATGCAAATCAGTTAATTGTCCATATAAAAATCATGTATAAAAGAGAGTTTCTCATGAAAGAAAGCTGACACCCAGTGTAGGAAGGCTGGACAGTCCATACAAAAAACCGTCATGCAATGAGTGAGAATCCACCACTAATAATTGAAAAACCGCTTACCAGAACAGTGTGGCTGTAGGGACGTAATTACTCCCTAGTAAGCCCAGGTGTATCACTCAAACTTCACCAGCTCAAAGTAGAAATCCTCCAGCGATCCTCAAGGAAAACAATAGGAGAAACACATGCCCATAACGTAATCCAGTTACCATTTTATTGTGCACAGACAGCAAACATAGTTAGTAGCACTCACATTTAAGCTGTTAGGAATGCAGCATGTACAGGGTTAAAAAGCAGCATATGCAGAGACGGGCGTCGGAGTGCAGTATCGCATGTCTGGATGTCCACCTGACCGGTTTCGTCATACCATTGATGTCTCGGTTATGCACATTATATCTTTCAGACTTTCTATTCTACCCTGGTTTAGAAGGAGAATTGATGGAGCACAAATTGTGCTGAAATTTTTCCCCAGCTACCAGAGGGGGGTTCTCTGATCAATCTGATGAAATTTCCAAGCGTGTTGCAAAGGAACTCCAACCCAACCACCTATACAGTGACTGCATTTTTTTAGCACTGATCACTGTATGTCACTGGTCCACAAAAAGTGTCACTTGGTGTCATATTTGTCCGCCGCAATAATGTCACAGTCCTGCTAAAAATCACTGATCGCTGCCATTACTAGTAAAAACAATAAAAAGTCCATAAATCTATCCCATAGTTTGTAGATGCTATAACTTTTGTGCATACCAATCAATATACTCTTATTGGGACTTTTTTTTAACATACCGTAAATATGTAGCAGAATACATATTGGCCTAAATTGATGAAGAAATTTGATTTTTTTTTAAAAAATGTATTGGATATGTTTTATAGCAGAAAGTAAAAAAAATATATATATATTTTTGTTTCAAAATTGTCGCTCTTCTTTATTTGTTTATAGTGCAAAAAATAAAAAACACAGAGGGGATCAAATACCATCAAAAGAAAGCTATATTTGTGGGGGAAAAAAGGAGATCAATTTTATTTGGGTACAGCATTGCACGACCGCGCAATTGTCAGTTAAAGTGACACAGTTACGTATCACAAAAAATTACCTGTTCATTAAGGGGGTAAAACCTTCTGGAGCTGAAGTGGTTATAGAGGTTTTTGTGGGTGCCTGTGCCTCAAAAATCTCCTGCTAAAAGAATGGTCATCTAATGTCATTAGGCACCTTAAACCTCGGTTCACACTGAACCACATGTGAATTGCACTGGAACCGCACCTCATTCCTGTTCAGTTCACATGTGATTCAGTGCTGTGCAATTTGAGCCCATTCATTTATAAAGGGCTCAAATCCCACTGCGTCGCATCAAAGTCGTGCAGGCATCAATTTTGGAATCGCACTGGATTGCATAGTACTTTTGCACCATGTGATCCGGGGTGGGCAAGTGCACTGCATTTGCAACCTGCGTTTGGGGTCTTAATATTACAATGATACCTACTGCAGACTGCAAGGACAGTGCAGTGGGAAATTAGTGTGAACCCAGACCAAAGGTGCACTCCAGTAAAACAATGAAATTTAGCATTCATTTTTACTGTAGACACCTACCTACTGAATGACTCTAATTTTCATACTGGCCATTGTCTTGTGCAGCTTGCCTACTACCCTTGCTAGCCTAACCACTATATTTAAATATTCATCTGAGCCTTTAAATATTGTTTACTAGTTAAAGCTCCAGTATTTCTCTGAACCCAGAGAAGAGCAGTCATGACGATGATGTGCAATTCTCTTCAGGAGCAGTGTGAGAAGCCTCATTAATCTGGCTGTGGTTTATTTTACATATCATTTTAAAAGTTCAATTCAAAGCTGAACTCCAGTAAGACATGGAAATACAAACAAATGCAGTCCTGTATTTATTAAATGTATATCCAAAGTGAACTAAGCACTGCTTTTATACTGAAACTCAAATATTGGTATTATTACAAACAAATCACTTAGTGTATAGTTACCTCAAACATTCATATACAGTGTACAAATAGTAAACAATAAATATTACGGAATATAACGTGCCAGTGCAAAAATCTTAATTCATATAGTCCATAAGTGCAAACAAAGTGCTGATGAATCCTTCAAGTGAATATCTGTGATGCTGTGCTCCCTGCCTGTATACTCCACTGTATACTCCACTCACTGACAGTAAAGATCAATTTGGCATGTAGGAGGGGCGAAACGCATCAAGCCGGGATGAGTAGTGACGTAATTTCCGATAATTGGAAAGCACACCGAGGTGGTAGTTCGACTCCGTACACATGCTTGAATTGTTATTCCTTTTGTAAGTGTAATTGCTTTTACATTTTTTTTAAATAAATCAGACGGCATTATGCTATGGAGATCTCTCTTTTTGGTGACCCTTATGCCATGAATGTTCTATATCTTTCAGGACCCTATAAGCAGAGAAGTATTATTAAACCATTCAAATTATACCAGGATACCTACATGCCAATTTGATCTTTACTGTTGGTGAGTGGGGAATACAGGCAGGGAGCACAGCACCGCAAATTTTCACTTGAAGGACTCATCAGCACTTGCACGTTGTTTGCATTACCTACAGTCAAGCATGGTGGTGGGAGTGTCATGGTCTGGGGCTGCATGAGTGCTGCTGGCACTGGGGAGCTGCAGTTCATTGAGGGAACCATGAATGCCAACATGTACTGTGACATACTGAAGCAGAGCATGATCCCCTCCCTTCGGAGACTGGGCCGCAGGGCAGTATTCCAACATAACGACCCCAAACACACCTTCAAGACGACCACCGCCTTGCCAAAGAAGCTGAGGGTAAAGGTGATGGACTTTCCAAGCATGTCTCCAGACCTAACACCTATTGAGCATCTGTGGGGCATCCTCCAATGGAAGGTGGAGGAGCGCAAGGTCTCTAACATCCACCAGCTTTGTGATGTCATCATGGAGGAGTGGAAGAGGACTCCAGTGGCAACCTGTGAAGCTCTGATGAATTCCATGCCCAAGAGGGTTAAGGCAGTGCTGGAAAATAATTGTGGCCACACAAAATTTTGACACTTTGGGCCCAATTTGGACATTTTCACTTAGGGGTGTATGCACTTTTGTTGCCAGCGGTTTAGACATTAATGGCTGTGCGTTGAGTTATTTTGAGGGGACAGCAAATTTACACTGTTATACAAGCTGTACACTCACTACTTTACATTATAGCAAAGCGTCATTTCTTCACTGTTGTTACATGAAAAGATACAGTTGCAAGAAAAAATATGTGAACCCTTTGGAATGATTTGGATTTCTGCACAAATTGGTCATAAAATGTGATCTTCATCTAAGTTACAACAATAGACAATCACAGTCTGCTTAAACTAATAACAAACAAAGCATTAAATGTTACCATGTTTTTATTGAGCACACCATGTAAACATTCACAGTGCAGGTGGAAAAAGTATGTGAACCCTTGGATTTAATAACTGGTTGAACCTCCTTTGGCAGCAATAACTTCAACCAAATGTTTCCTGTAGTTGCAGATCAGACGTGCACACCGGTCAGGAGTAATTCTTGACCATTCCTCTTTACAGAACTGTTTCAGTTCAGCAATATTCTTGGGATGTCTGGTGTGAATCGCTTTCTTGAGGTCATGCCACAGCATCGCAATTGGGTTGAGGTCAGGACTCTGACTGAGCAACTCCAGAAGTCCTATTTTCTTCTGTTTAAGCCATTCTGTTGTTGATTTACTTCTATGCTTTGGGTCGTTGTCCTGTTGCAACACCCATCTTCTGTTGCACTTCAGCTGCTGGACAGATGGCCTTAAGTTCTCCTGCAAAATGTCTTGATAAACTTGGGAATTAATTATTCCTTTGATGATAGCAATCCGTCCAGGCCCTGACGCAGCAAAGCAGCCCCAAACCATGATGCCCTCCCCACCATACTTCACAGTTGGGATGAGGTTTTGATGTTGGTGTGCTGTGCCTCTTTTTCTCCACACATAATGTTGTGTGTTTCTTCCAAACAACTCAATTTGGTTTCATCTCTCCACAGAATATTTTGCCAGTACTGCTGTGGAACATCCAGGTGCTCTTGTGCAAAGTGTAAACGTGCAGCAATGTTTTTTTTGGACAGCAGTGGCTTCCTCTGTGGTTTCCTCCGATGAAATCCATTCTTGTTTAGTGTTTTACTTATCGTAGATTCGCTAACAGGGATGTTAGCATATGCCAGAGACTTTTGTAAGTCTTTAGCTGACACTCTAGGGTTCTTCTTCACCTCATTGAGCAGTCTGTGCTGTACTCTTGCAGTCATCTTTACAGGACGGCCACTCCTAGGGAGAGTAGCAGCAGAGCTGAACTTTCTCCATTAATAGACAATTTGTCTTACCGTGGACTGATGAACAGCAAGGCTTTTGGAGATACTTTTATAACCCTTTCCAGCTTTATGCAAGTCAACAATTCTTAATCATAGGTCTTCTGAGAGCTCTTTTGTGCGAGGCATCATTCACGTCATGCAAAGCTTCTTGTGAAAAGTGAACCCAGAACTGGTGTGTGTTTTTTATAGGGCAGGGCTTTCCACCTGGACTGTGAATGTTTACATGGTGTGTTCAATAAAAACATGGTAACATTTAATTCTTTGTGTGTTATTATTTTAAGCAGACTGTGATTGTCTATTGTTGTGATTAGATGAAGATCAGATCACATTTTATGACCAATTTGTGCAGAAATCCATATTCCAAAGGGTTCACATACTTTTTCTTGCAACTGTATAATAAAATATTTACAAAAATGTGAGGAGTGTATTCACTTTTGTGAGATGCTGTATTAGTCCAATGATAAACAGATCTGATAACAATGAAATACATATATAATACGGAAGAGCTGACGAATAGCAGAAATACAATATCAACCTGGATAGATTTCAATTAATTCATTCATAGTATAGATAAATTGAAATGTTGCATAATGAAATGGTGTATAATGCATGATTGTAACAGAGCTGCATCCAAGAACAATGTCCACTTCCTTAGGAGTAAATGCAGGGTGCAATTAAAACTGCTCAAAATTGGACATGGTGCTGAGGATGGGAGGCTTCTGGGGACGTCTACCCAGGAACTGTGGCAGTGTGAGCCGTGGGGACCAAAGGCACTGATAGAGGGCAGGCAGACTTCAAGAAACGTGCAAGTCGACATAGTGTAATAATACCCACAGCAGTCCAAGAGATAGCCCTATATCCTGGGGCCACAGTAACCCAGAGGAGAAAAAATGTATAAAAGGACTTTATATAATATTTATTGTTTACCATTTGTGCACAGACATATATGAATTTTTGAGGTAATGATACACTTAGTGATTTATTTGTATAACGCCAATATTTGAGTTTTAGTATAGAAGCAGCGATTGGTTCACTTTTTATATTGATTTTAAGGTCATTGGGGGCATGGCCTGACAGTGCATGGAGTAGGACGTGTGTCCCCTTCGCTCCGTCTATTACTCCTGAAACACGCTGATCCTGTGACCCGAGAACGTTCCGCATCTCACCGAGGACTCGCTCTGGACGCCCGGCACACATCTGACCATGGCGCCACCAAAAACTAAGCCAGATGCCGCCGCCAGGAGCGGGAAGGCCCGGAGGAAGATGGGGACGCACCACAGGAGGGGAGAGAGATGCCGGGGGCAGACCCAGTTAAGGTGCTGGAGGCCATATCATCCCTTCAGACCACACTAACCACCGAGATCGAGGAGATGAGTATCTCCCTGATCCGGCAAGATATTCAACAATTAAGGGAAAAAGTCGCCACCGCAGAGGTTAGGCTGGGGGAGGTGCAGGGCGCAATTCCGCCATTACAGACCTCTTCAGTGCACATGCAGCACCAAATCAATCAGATCCTAGCCAAACAAGATGACATAGAAAACAGGCTCCGTAGGTGCAATTTACGCTTTATTGGCCTACCAGAGGGGTCAGAAGGCAAAGACACCACAGCGTTTCTGGAGCAACTACTGATTAACACGTATGACAGGGAGGCCTTTTCCGCCACCTTTGCAGTGGAGAGGGCTCACCGCATGCCTGCACAACCCCTCCTCAGGGAGCCCCCTCACGCACTTTTATTGCCAGATTGCTAAACTACAAGGATCGGGATGCGGCCCTTCGCCTGGCACGAATAAAAGGCAATATTCCACTGGGCAATGTCGAAATAGCCATATTTCCGGACTTTTCTATGGAGGTGCAAAAACCGCAGGCAGAATTTTGCTGAGACGAAGAGATGCCTGAGGATCGCAAACTATAAATACTCTATGCTGTTCCCTGCACGTCTTCGTGTTGAGGATGGGGATCGGGCTGTATTCTTTTAATCTCCTGAAGATGCCATCTCCTGGTTATAGAGACGTGACCGTAATAGAAGACCTAGTGACTAACAGCGAATCAACCTGGCGCAGTTATGGGGGGTGAGGAACAGATCATCACTCAGACTCCCTCCCTAAACACTGAATCCCCCTGCCTTGAGGTGCTGCGGACACGGTGTTGCGCTTTAAGACCTGCGGCCCCTGATGCCAACATGACTTCTATTTTTCAGGGGGTCTACCAGCGAGGTCCATGTAGACTTACCTTTCTTTCTGCCCCCAGTCGCCTGTACAATTCTCCTGACCCCCAATGTCCAAGCGGTATACATAATTCGGGCTTCCAATTGTATAACTGACTGTCCTGTCCAAGACACGCGATCCTGTTTGGAATCCTACTACCCTGGATACTAACCCTACAATAGTTCTTGGGAATGCCTCTGTACGGAGACATAAAAATCTTACTCTGTGTAGAACCTGCACAGTGAAGTTTCGTCCCACCAGAACTAACAATGTTGCCAAAAACCTGAGCACTTACTGAACTACAGCACAGATGTCAGTATGCACTAATCCTTTCCCACTGTTACTTTTTTCAAGAGTCAAGACTGTATATAAATGGCAATGTCAACTCTTGTTATCGCCAAGTATGACTCTAGACTACTACCAGGTCGCACAAGGTTTGACTGAGGTTCAGTCTCAGTCACATGTTTCTGTTTGGTTAAGGGAATATGCCCACACCGGTTGGGGTTGGTGTTGGTTGGGGTGGTTGGGGGTAAGATTAAAGGCAATAGTGTATATACAGTGCACCGATTACAACATACCAGTGTTCCGAACTGGGATATCTTCCCTCTGGTCTAATCCTCTAGCATATCTATATGGTCTATTATTGTCTATTCTGGGGTATGGCTTTGATGTACGGACACACCCTTGTGGCTATCTAGAAATGCACATGTTACATATCCTGAAATTATTACAATCACACACCTGGCCTCCATAAAATTTCTGACCTGGAATGTCCGAGGTCTAGGAGACAGGATCAAACGAAACGCTGTACTGGCCTTCCTTAAAAAACAGAATGCTGAAGTTATGATATTAACGGAAACTCACTTGGATGGCCGGTTACAACTAGCCTTAAAAAGACCCTGGATTGGCTGGGCCTACCATTCGACCCATAGCACACACGCGAGGGGGGTGTCCGTGCTGATTTCTAAATCATTGTATTTTGAACTGTGTGACCTGAAAACTGACCCACATGGCCGCTATGTCTTTATTAATGCTAAAGTATATGGTGAACTAATATTAATTATGGCATTCTATGTCCCTCCCCCTTTCTCTATGCCGGTTCTCCTTGAAGGTTTTGACTACATCACTCAATATCCAGTAGTTCCGGTAATCTGGCTGGGGGATTTCAACACCACTTTGAACCCCTCGCTTGATAGACTGCAACTCCTGGATCAGCCCCATAGACAGACCGCATCCACTCAATTTGCCAGAATAATAGCTCAATTTAACTTGCTAGACTCCTGGAGAGTTAAAAACCCATCCGCTAAAGCATTCTCTTGCTTCTCTGCCACGCACAATACTATGTCGCGCATAGATTTTATTCTATTATCACAATCCCTAGTACCTCGTCTGAAGGAGGTGGCCTTTTGTCCTAGACTTTTTTCGGACCATAGTCCCTACTACGTCACCCTGACAGTGCCCGTAGACAGGCCTCTTAGGACGTGGAAATTAAACCCATTCTGGCTTTCCTTGCTCCCAGATAACGAGGTGGTGGGCAGGGAATGGCAGAGGTTTTTTCAAGAAAACATGCATACCGCCTCTTTTTTGAATGTATGGGAGGCGTTTAAACTACATGCTAGAGCACATCTAGTGACCTGTATTAATAAAATCAAGAGAGTGGCGGCTGTGCATATTGATAAATCTCTAGATTTTAAGGTCATTCTGACCCAATACTATAGCAGCAGCTTCATAATCCAAGTCAATTTAAATTTTCCACAATATTATCAAAATTAACTAGGTTTTAAATGTAGCTAGTATAAATACCAGCATTTGATTTGATATTAGCTTTTTGCCATACTCAGTACAACACCACTAAAACTGAGACAGGGATGAGTAGCACTTCAGGCCAGTCTGGTTTCCTGCATGTATATTTGCTTAGGGAGAGTGGAGAGATGACCTCATCAGTCTGTTGCTTCTCTGTCACTGTCCAGGCAATCTGGCGGCAGGGAGGTGACCTGGCTTTCTAAATCTAAGGAGTCAGTGGAAATGAATACAAATCTTTTGACAGGTAAGATTGCTTATATATACAGTTGTATGCAAAAGTTTAGGAACACCTGACAATTTCCATGATTGTCATTTATAAATATTTGGGTGTTTGGATCAGCAATTTCATTTTGTTCTATCAAATAACTGAAGGACACAGTAATATTTCAGTAGTGAAATGAGGTTTATTGGATTAACAGAAATTGCGCAGTATGCATCAAAACGAAATTATACAGGGGCATAAATTTGGGCACCCCAACAGAAAAATCACATCAATATTTAGTAGAGCCTCCTTTAGCAGAAATAACAGCCTCTAGATGCTTCCTATAGCCTGTGATGAGTGTCTGGATTCTGGATGAATGTATTTTGGACCATTCCTCCTTATAAAACATCTCCAGTTCAGTTAGGTTTGATGGTTGCTGAGCATGGACAGCCCGCTTCAAATCACCCCACAGATGTTCAATGATATTCAGGTCTGGGGACTGGGATGGCCATTCCAGAACATTGTACTTGTTCCTCTGCATAAATGCCCGAGTAGATTTTGAGCAGTGTTTTGGGTCGTTGTCTTGTTGAAATATCCAGACCCGGCGTAACTTCAACGTTGTGACTGATTCCTCAACATTATTCTCAAGAATCTGCTGATATTGAGTGGAATCCATGCGACCCTCAACTTTAACCAGATTCCCAGTACCGGCACTGGCCACACAGCCCCACAGCATGATGGAACCTCCACCAAATTTTACTGTGGGTAGCAAGTGTTTTTCTTGGAACGCTGTGTTCTTTTGCCGCCATGCATAACGCCCCTTGTTATGACCAAATAACTCAATCTTTGTCCAAATGTGCATTTGCATACCTCAAGCGACTCCGTTTGTGGCGTGTGTGCAGAAAAGGCTTCTTTCGCATCACTCTCCCATACAGCTTCTCCCTGTGCAAAGTGCGCTGAATTGTTGCACGATGCACAGTGACACCATCTGTAGCAAGTTGATGTTGTAGGTCTTTGGAGGGGGTCTGTGGGCTGTTTTTGACCGTTCTCACCATCCTTCACCTTTGCCTCTCCCATATTTTATGTGGCCTGCCACTTTTGGCCTTAACAAGAACTGTGCCTGTGGTCTTCCTTTTCCTCACTATGTTCCTCACAGTGGACACTGACAGCTTATATCTCTACGATAACTTTTTGTAGCCTTCCCCTAAACCATAATGTAGAACAATCTTTGTTTTCAGGTAATTTGAGAGTTGTTTTGAGGCCCCCATGTTGCCACTCTTCAGAGGAGAGTCAAAGAGAACAACAACTTGCAATTGGCCACCTTAAATACCTTTTTCAATGATTGGATGCACCTGTCTATGAAGTTCAAGGCTTAATGGGCTCACCAAACCAATTGTGTGTTTCAATTAATCAGTGCTGAGTAGTTACAGGTATTCAGATCAACGAAATGACAAGGGTGCCCAAATTTATGCACCTGTCTAATGTCGTTTTGATGCATATTGCACATTTTCTGTTAATCCAATAAACCTAATTTCACTACTGAAATATTACTGTGTCCTTCAGTTATTTGATAGATCAAAATGAAATTGGTGACCCAAACACCCAATTATTTATAAATGACAATCATGGAAATTGTCAGGGGTTCCTAAACTTTTGCATACAACTATATATATATATGTGTGTGTGTGTGTGTGTGTGTGTATATATATATATATATATATATATATATATATATATATAAATACATATACATACACACACACACACACACACACACACACACGTGCTCATAAGTTTATATACCTTGGCAGAATATTTTATTGGCCATTTTTCAGAGAATATGAATGAGAACACGAAAACTTTTCTTTCACTCATGGTTAGTGTTTGGCTGAAGCCATTTATTATCAATCAACTGTGTTTACTCTTTTTAAATCATAATGACAACAGAAACTATCCAAATGACCCTGATCAAAAGTTTACATACCCTGGTGATTTTGGCCTGATAACATGCACACAAGTTGACACAAGGTGGTTTGAATAGCTATTAAAGGAAACCATCCTCACCTGTGATCTGAAAAATTATACCACGCTACCACGATTATTATGTGCAAAACAGTGCAAATAACTAAATATTATTCAAATACCAAAAAATTCCACAAATATTTTGTGCAAAAAAAATAAAATAAAAACAGAATAGTGCAAATAGTCTCTATATAAGTCCACAATATGTCGGCACTATAAAATAAAATAAAAGTGCAATAATGCAAATAGTCTCTATATACGTACACAATAAGTCTGCAGTGTAAACTGTATCCAAGTAATGATTGATGAGCACACAATCCAATAGACTGTATCCCAATGTGACTGGGAACTGGATATTCTGATTTTCCGGACCGATTAAAGATGGCACATGCAAGGCTACAATCTTTCACCAAACACCCGCTGTTGCTCCTTACTCATCAGAAATACATGATCCCCATTATAGGGATCAAATGCGCTTTTCGGAACCACCATACTCCAAAATAACCTGCGTCCAACTCTGGGTGAGATGAGCTGACCAACAGTCCTTTGAGAGGTGTGTGATGATATGAAGTACGTAGCTCAATTTATTAAAATAACAAAGGTGCTGACAAAATGGAATAAAAATGCCAAAATCGCTGCACCTGCGTTCCAACTGGGCGGAAATAGCGTACTTGGACTTCCGGTCTAAGCATGCTATTTCCGCCCTGTTGGAATGCAGGTGGAGTGCTTTTGGTGTCCCCTGCTGTTTTTATTGTTTTTATTCCATTTTGTCAGCACCTTTGTTATTTAATAAATTTAGCTACGTACTTCACTATTAGTCCCTTTCTCTACTTTCTTCATATTATCACCCACCTCTCTAAGGACTGTCGGTCGGCTCATCTCACCCAGAGTTGGACGCAGATCGTTTGAGGATAGTGGTTCCAAAAAGCGCATTTGATCCCTGTAATGGGGATCATGTATCCTGTAAGGAGTGACACTAGGTGTTTGGTGGGTTGTAGCCGTGCATGTGCCATTCCGGTCCGGAAAATCGGAAGATCCAGTTCCCAGTCACATTGGGATGCAGTCTATTGGATTGTGTGCTCATCAATCATTTTTTTTAAAGGTGTTTATTTTTCATTTTTCAATATTACACAAAACATTTGCATAGAACTGTGTGTACAAGTGCCATTAACATTCATGGCATAATAATAGGCTAAGCAGAGCCCTGAAGGCCTGTTATTAGAGTGGGTATCACATCGGCCAGGTCTGACACATCGTATGTGTACACTCTTAAAATAGGCAAAATATAACAAACAAAACCAAACAAAACAAAACTGACTCCCCCTTCCCAGTCATGCTCATCAATCATTACTTGGATACAGTTTACAGTGCCGACTAATTGTGGACTTATATAGAAACTATTTGCATTATTGCACTTTTCGTTTATTTTACAGTGCCAACATATTGTGGACTTCTATAGAGACTATTTGCACTTTTCTGTTTTTATTTTATTTTTTGGAAGTTTTTGGTATTTGCATAATATTTAGTTATTTGCACATAATCATGTGGTAGCGTGGTATAATTTTTTGGTTCATATGCTTACAGTACTCTCTAGTCTGTGATACGGGCAGCTCCACACACATGAATATTCCTTTATTATTATCCCATTACGCAGGTAAAGAAACCCTTTGGGTTTCCTAATACTGCTCACCTGTGATCTGTTTGCTTGTAATTAGTGTGTTTATAAAAGGTCAATGATTTTCTGGACTCCTGACAGACCCTTGCATCTTTCATCCAGTGCTGCACTGACGTTTCTGCCTTCTGAGTCATGGGGAAAGCAAAAGAATTGTCAAAGGATCTGCGGGAAAAGGTAGTTGTACTCTATAAAACAGGAAAGGGATATAAAAAGATATCCAAGTAATTGAGAATGCCAATCAGCAGTGTTCAAATCTAGTCAAGAAGTGGAAAATGAGGGGTTCTGTTGAAACCAAACCACGGTCAGGTAGACCAACTAAAATTTCAGCCACAATTGCCAGGAAAATAGTTCAGGATGCAAAGAAAAACAAACAAATAACTTCAGAACTCTCTGAAAACATGTGGTGTGGCTGTTTCAAGATGCACATTAACCACAACAGTACCTGGCACGAAAACCCCCTTCCTGTCCAGGCCATTTTTCAGCTTTCAGCGCTCTCACACTTTGAATGACAATTACTCAGTCATGCAACACGGTACCCATATGAAATTTGCGTCCTTTTTTTCACACAAATAGAGCTTTCTTTTGGTGGTATTTAATCACTAGGAGGGGGTTTATTTTTTGAGCTATAAATAAAAAAAGATTGAAATTTTTTTGAAAAAATGCCTTTTTCTTTGTTTCGGTCATAAAATTTTGCAAATTAGTAATTTTTCTTTGTAAATTTTGGCCAAAATTTATACTGCTACCTATCTTTGGTAAAAATAACCCAAATAAGTGTATATTATTTGGTCCTTGTGAAAGTTATAGAGTCTACAAGCTATGGTGCCAATCATTGAAAATTGATCACATCTGATCACACCTGATATACTGACAGCCTATCTCATTTCTTGAGACCCTAACAAGCCAGGAAAGTAAAATTACCCCCCAAATGACCCCTTTTTGGAAAGTAGACATTCCAAGGTATTTAGTAAGAGGCATGGTGAATTTTTTGAAGCTGTAATTTTTTCCCACAATTCTTTGC